>SCLD01021609.1:0-18252 GCA_004367895.1 Oikopleura longicauda
GGCTGATCTCTGACGTCATAAGAATTACTCATGAATACATAGGAATTAGTTTGTCCCTTCTTTATATTCATTCTAACATAAATAAAATAGGAAAAACACGAAAATAAGATTTTCCAATTATTTAAATAAAAACTGTGATAAACCAAAATTTCACAGGTAAGATAAAAAATTTTGGCCAAAAAAGTACAATACTATGGTTAAAATATTGTTATATAAAATTTGGAGGTAAAAAACCGAGAAATTTCAAAAGTAAAAAGGTTAGGCCTAACCAAAAACAAATAATGCTATTATCCGATGATGATAAAAGGAGAAATAAATCCCAATATTACGGAATAAAAGTATTAAACCATGATCTTAGTATCTCCGAAATCAAAGGACGAACGGATTAAACTGATACAACCGCCACAACTTATGAGACATGAGTGGTGGCGCACGTATTAACTCGATTAAAAAATGTTCTGAAACAAAAGAAACAAAAAATTGACTGGCCAGTCAAAATAATCGAGAAAATTTTCCAAAAAATTTTTCTAGAACAATAGAAAAATTGGAAATAAATTATTAGTTCAAAAACTAGTCACAAAATCTGACAAGGTAAGAACGAGTAATTTTATGAATTTTCATAGAAAATCATGAGAAAAGTCAAGAACTTTCTGGAAAAAACCGCTAGGGAGAAAAAGATGACTCATACCAGATTCTCATTAATGTGTAATTGAGTAAAATTGAAAATAGGAAAAAAATTCAAAGAATTACTCCGAATTTATATGACTCATCATATGAATCAGTGGCCACTGATAACGCACATGGGTAATGAAATGGGAGGGAAATGACAATCATTTTCATCTCATTCTTGAAAATAAAATAAGAAAAAAAGAGAAATTTTGAATCTACGAAAAAAATCTCTTTTTCAAACAAATAGCTCAATAGGTACAAATCTAAAGTGAACCTAAAAAATGCTGGCCAGCATATAATACAAAACATTGTATAAAATAAATAAAACCTTATATTCAGAATGGAAGAACCATTCAAAATAAAAGGATTATCCTGGGATGAACTCTCGGTTCAACAGAGCAAAATTCAACAGAATTTTGTGAAAGATACAACCAGCTCCAATAGAAGGGATGCCTAATAAGCACGAGCCATGTGCAGAAGGCATCATGCTCAAAATGGAATGGGACAATAAGGACATGACACAGGTAAAAAAAATTTTTTACTTACCTAGAAATCCTTACATAAACAATTATAACAAATATTATAAAAACTTTTTTGTTTAGCAAAACGGACATTATGCTATGCCTAGCAATCAAAACTATGCCCAAAGCGTCCGTCTAGCATTGAAAGCTGCACAACAAGTACCCATGGATGTGCATATAGAAATTATGGGCCATGATACAACCACAATAGAATCAGTCAAATGGTCCGTAGTGGTGGACCCAAAAGCAACTTGGAAACAAGTTATATATGGTATACTAGCTATGATACGAAACAGCAAAAAAGATCTGCCGATCGAGTACACAAACGCAGTGTTCATGCTAGAACCAAATCGTACGCCACTTCTACAGGCATCGTAAATTAAAAAATAATACATGGCCATGTAAAATGCCAAGGAAATATTCTTAAAAAAGCATTCAAATTAAAATACGAGTTAAAGGCTTCCAAAGAAAATCCAGAATGTCTGATATTCGATGTTCGAGATCATATAGATCCACAAATGTTGGCCAACAAAGTAAAACAGGATCTCTTCGAACATGATCCGAAAGCCAAACAGGGAAGGATCAAAAAATTATGCTAAAAAAAGCAAAGCAACTTAAAATAGTACCAAATTGATAAATATTGAGATATAAACTAAAATCTCGATCCTACTATAAGCTATCTAAAGATGCACGACAAGTACAGATGCAAAGATCAAAGTGCTTTCAAACAGCAACATGGCCATGTTGGAACGGGAGAAATGTGAAGACTATGCAGCATAATCTCATACCTTCTCAGGAACAAACGATCACAACATTATTAAGCCATCCTAATAATGATCCATTCAATCGACCAACTGTTCTGAGAGTGGTCCTAGTGCCAGAAACATTTGCCCCGACAAAAATTGAAATTGATTACCGGTATGCCTTGGAAGTCTCGCCAGACAAATATTCCTATCATACAAGGATAATGGAAGTCAATCGGTATCAAATACCAGTACCAACTCAAGAAAATGACACACGGTTTGGAATATTTGAAGCAGCAATAGATCGTTGGATTGAAAGCGTGGCCACGCATAAAAAAGCTGATAAAAATACATTTACCAAGTTAGAATACACTTGGGAGACAACCAAACCATTATTTGAAGGTTGTACATGGAACCAATTTGCAAAAGATTGGATTCTTAGCAGATATAATGCGACAGAAACACAGATCATTAAAAGCTACAAGTAAGTTATACTAATATAAGTCTAAAAATCTATAAAAACTTATAAACTAACATAATACTTATAGGCCCACTAAAACAGCATGGCATGAAATATTTGAATGCTTCAACATAAATCATGCATTAGAAAAACTGATAAGTATGGCCATACAAAGAGGTACCTGGAACATTATTGCTATAATGTCTCAAATACAGTTAAAAGAAGTAACAGTAGATGTTCTACTAAAGAAAATGATACCACTGATCACAATGCACTTTGAATATATCATACTCAAAAAGCATGGAGACAGGAATAATCCAGAAGCTCTCCTACATCAAAATTTCATTCGAAAATTAGCTGCTTGTAAAACACAAGAGGAATTCAAATCATTGGCCAATGAAACAAAAAACTTCCTACAATTACCAGCACAAATTCAACCTCTTACGAACATGATAAAGTTCAAAACGTTGGCCAACGATGTAGCAGAACAGTATCAGATAATGTTCAATTCAACTCTAACATCGAGAAGAATTAAACAAGTAACAGAGTTTGCTATGAATCTAGCCAAAAGTGGGAATTTCCGTTTTCAAATGTATGAGCACGCAGCAAGTATCTTTGCATTATTGGAACAAGATTCAAAATCCTTGCTCAATAATTTCACTTCTCTTATATCCTTGGGAACAGTGACAATAAGTCTGGCCAGACAATACAAATGGGATGAAAGTTACATTGAGAGAGTCAGAAGTCTATACAAAATGGAAGACTATGATGCTGAAAAATGGTTCGCGACATTTAATAAATATCTAAGTCGACGACATGACTTTAGAGGAGCAGACAACTACTTCAAAGTTCTTTTGAATGATGTGATCAGGCCTGATCAAAAATTTGACCTCACCAAAATCAAATTATCTGATATGACAGATCAATTACTGATGTCACAAGAAGATATTAAAATGATCACATTATCAACGGATATACTCAGAGTGCAAGGAAAAGAGTTATAAAAATTAGTAAAATTACAAGAAAAATATTTCGTCGTAAAATACAGAAAATCTAATAACTTTGAAACAGGCACAATCTATTCAATGGAAAGAGCTTATTCCATCTCAACCCAAATTGTTGATGATGAACAAATGTCAACAGTGGATGAAATACTGTCACAAGTGTCGGCCGACACAAACAACATGTCAAGAGCAGTTTCCATTGTAAATGATGAATTACAACGAGGCTGGAATCTTTCAGTAACCGACATGGATCATCAAATAATAAATGATGATGAAATCACTCTAGAAATTTGTAATTACTACGATGGGGAAACAGGTAGAATTTGTGGTTGCCCAATAGAATCAGGACAAACAAGATGTCCAATTCACAAAAAACCAGAGTTCAACCAACCCATGGAAATGATAAAACATATGAAAGAAATTGAGCCCGGCCGGGCATTTAAAATCATGAGAGATTTCATCATGGAAGTTCCAAGACCAAGAACTGACATACAAGCCATCTATGCAAACAGTGTCAATGGAGATACAGATGCGTTTATGAACTCATTATCAAATTTTCGAAAACTTCTAAATTTGGCATACGAAGCATACCCTGGCCAGGGTCAACCAGACGAATTCAAGAACTTCGATGCACAACCATTTGTTAGAGCATGTGAAGAAGTCAACTTCACAGAAGTAAAATGGTACGCTGTCTATCAATCCATTAAGGATACACTGGAAAGCAAACACTTCCAACTGGATCTACCATGGTCCAATTATGTACATTTGTTGGCCAACAAACAAGGTAGAAATCAAGGCTATCTTACTCTGGAAAGAACCATTGATAAAGCCATGGCACGCGAAGACGGAGTCAATTACTGGGAACAACAATACACTAGAACTATTCTAGATCCAAAAATCTTCCAATTGGAAGTAAACGAAAAAGCCCCAGCCCTTTACCTCACGAACAATAAGAACTTGATACCGCCGTATCTAACACATCAGTGTGATGGTCCATTAAGTCAAACTGGTAAATACGAAAAGGGATATTATCAATCCGAAAATTCGCAACCAATTCTGGGTATATTTTTCAATCAGAGGGCTCTACAGTATGAAAACCCAGATTCGGATACAATTCTACACAAAAAAGGATTAGTCATAATTCAAGTAGAAATGGAAACCCAAGATGTACCCAGTTTAACATCAGGAAGATTCCACAATTCACTCGCCATGACTGGAAGTGACAAAGTGGAAAAAATTCGGGTTCAACTCAAATCCATTGAAGCACAAATAGGAATTGAACCACAATCATTTGAAGACCTTGATACTCTGGCCAGAGAAATAAATGAACCAGGTCTTCAACAAGCCGAACTGGACAAAATGCTACGTCAATTAGACGGTTCGGAGTTAACAGAAAATGGATACATAGGACATTCACAATTCTATGACTTTAAGAGATCCATTGATGGAAACAAAAAGAATCATCGTAGAGCACATTTGAATGCTAAAGGAAGAGCAGATCAAAATGATATGAATGAGACGGACAAACATTTTGCGGCCGCATGTAACTTTGCATATGAAATGCATCAATGTCCAAAGAATGCACTCATGATGATCAAAATCACAAAATATTTGAACAAAAATAATCTTCATGTTCAATTTGTGTCAGCGGCGCAATTTACTATGAGCAGAATGACAAAAGCTTGGAGGGGAGGATTTCTACAAATAAGAACTGAAATTATGAAAAATCCGACACTTCAAGACTTTCGAGAAGATTTTGGACTGGCCAGTCCACAACTATCGGATAACCCAACTATAATGGAATTATTGGGTGATCACAAGCTTTATTTGGGTACCTACAGAGCTACCCCAGGCAAAGAAGGTACGATTCCAATAAAAAATCCTCCAAAACCAAATCTTATGAATGAAACAGAACGGCAGTTCTTTGACTCTTTTTATGGTTATTTGGATCATGCGGTTGACACACTCAACCTTATTGTCATTCAAAATGACCACCGAGAACCAGTATTGGAAGTTTTGGTTCAATTGGAAGGTAACACAATCACTGCAGATATGCAATGCTTGATCGGACAAATGTTACCCAATTGGAATACAACCAGACGGAAATATACATCAGATGGCCATCTGCATTATCATAGAGATGAAAATGGGAGAAGTACAGGACAACCCGTACAATCTAGATCTGGAGCTCCCAAAGGAAGGTTAAAATATTCTATATCAATTATGTAAAAATAAAAACTTTGATAAATAAAAATATAATTTAACCAACAAAAGCTCATATGCCAATTTTCGCCAGTAAAAATAGAATGCATATGATAAACATCATTTCACACACCGAAACGTCAGATGAAGACAATATCGAAGTGCGAATACGTCTTCTAAGAGATAAATCTGCTGGCCAGCAGAAGAAAATCTGGGATCTACGTAAAGATCAGATAAGACGTCATCTTAAAGAAGATTACGAAGTCATGCAACAAGTTGATCTGGAAAGAGCAACATTCATGGCACCTCTCCAAACCAAGAGAGCAAATGGTACATACGGGGGTCCCAAATTTCAACAAACCATGCCACCGGAATATAAAAGGTGGATGGATGAAAATAAGTCTCAAATGGACTATAGGGCTCAAATGCATGCCCGAGAATTTGAAAACGAGGTCAAACAAGTATTTCAAGATCTCGAAAATACCATGATACATGCTGTATTACCTACGACCAAAGGATTTAAATATCATACAGGTTAATATATTAAAAACTAAAAGATTTGAAAAATTATTCAAAAAATTTTAGGATTGGCAAAAGAAGTCTTTGAACAACCTGAACAGCCAGGCCTGGCAACTTTCCACAAAGCCAATTACGACAGACTTCTGAGAGTTATGACACAACTGGAGCCATATGATGACTACACTGAAGAGGAAGAAGACCAGATAGATGATGATGAAAATCATTTTTTGGTTGCTACTGAAATCGGAAACCCCGTCACAATAAATGATCGCCATCATATGCGCAGAAATAGAAGACGTTACGGAAGGGATCCAGATGAAAACAGTAGTCAGGGAACAGTAACAGCCCGAACAATAACAGCACCGGAAGGGTCCAATATTACCAGACCACTCAGTGAAAGATCAGCCTTTACAGAACAAGGTACTGATTGTCTGTCTCAGGCTTACACTGAATCGTGTGATAATGAATCCGTGGCCACGGAACTTAACAGCGAAGACTACAGTCCCTCTACAATATCTACTGACTCTTGGAGTAATCAAGAATTGGATTTTGAATATGAAAATGATTCAGATGATTCGGGTGCAACAACTGTATGTGGACAATTTAATGGTCTGGCCAGACCAAAAGCAGGATGGAACACGTCCTCATTTCCATCTTTTGGAAACCTTATTCCAGTTTGTAACAACACAAAGCTTTTGCCGAAAGCACCCAACACAGCGAGACTATTCTGGATGACCGTAACAGGAGGACATCATGGTCAAAATGCTAATAATCCTGATCACACCTATCTCAGGCGTATAGAACAGGTTATGACGCCAAGAATTAAAAGTCGGCCGACTTCACAAAGAATTAGAACCATCTTGGCCAACAGAGCTGAACTAATGCCAAGAGGGTCCAACTGGGGACAACTTACGGCATCCATATGGACGGAGAAATTTCCGGAATCATCAATTTATCCGGATAAATATTTTCAAATCTCCAGAGATCCAACCAAAAACCGTATTCTGCCAGCGGATCAATTCAGTTCTTCGGATTTTGAATACATTCGAAACAGACCATTGGACAGAGCGATTCAGTTCAATCGAAATCAGAGACCAGTGACTAAACAAGCTCACACGGCAACCACACAATGGTCAGAAACCGATCAACAACGAGTTCAAAACCATGCTCACGTTGTAAGAGCACAAAATCAACTTACAAATATCCGGCCGGATGATCAAATGATACAAGTGCTCTTAGAATTTGATGCATATGTAAACGAATTCCTTAATGTAGGAGATAAATGGCAAAAACCGGCAGGTTTATCAACGATTATATCAAAATTTAAGAATATTGCGGAACAAGGCACCTTGGAACAAGCAATATTTCTTAACACCTACGTACGGGTAAATACGTCCGTTTATAAAATGTGTAAAAACTTCTTAAAAAAACCAATTTCTTTACACACTATTAAGGGACCAATGATGTATTACCATCCAAAATGGCTTCAAGAACCATTCAAAGACAAAAAGGGAAAATTTTTGTTTCAACTCAACTCGGCCGAGATATCAGAACTACATGAAGCCCTCGTCAAATTCTTGTCATTAGGAAGAATGGCAACAAATTGGGAACAATTAGTCAAAATTCTCAGGTAGGTTTATGACCCTATATTTTACATGTAAAACGGAAAATATTGAGTAATAAATCTATGTAGTGCCATGAAAATCACGGATTTTTCAAAACGACCGGCCGGTCAAACAACCACATGGACGGGATTAATTGTACAACTGGTACGCATAGTGGCAGAACACAATGATTGGGACCCAAAGAAAGTTTTGGAAGATCAATCATAAACAGACTTCGTGTACATATAAATTATCTGACATTCCGATATAAAACGGTACATTCCTTTATCATGCGGCAGCATTTCTTCAAAACACCTGTTAATAAACTATAAAATCTAAAGAATTCGATTACTCATTTCAAAGATTACTAATCATATGAATTCAAATAATTCATAAAAAATCGTAATCAAACTGAAATGAGTAATCAAAACAAGAAAATCCACTTGTTTCATCTCAATTCTAAACCCTTTATAATTTTAGAAAAAATGACTGACCCACTGGATGAGCTACCAGAAATGGATAAAATTGCGGCCGCAAAACTAGACTGGACTCTAGCAACAAAAGAAGGCAATAAACTCTGTAACATCATCAATAAACTCATGAAGAGTACTAAAGATGATGATACACTTAAAACAGAGATTATCTTGTCAATGAATGAATTTCTCAATACGGTCTATGACATAATTAATAACAAAATCCCAGGCCTGGGAGATTTTCTCGATGAAAAAGGATTAGAACAAATTCATAGACCAGATTGGGGAAAAGCTTTTCTTGATAGTGATGAACTCAGGCAAGATCATTACAATTACAAAAATTGGCTTAAAAAGTCTGAGAAATTACAGAAAAAACAATGTAATCTCTTAAATAGACAACCTATCAGATCACCTGACAATATCAAAGATCAACTCACCAATGTGGAAACAAAAATTCAACTCATTCTGGCCAGAATACCAACAACAGAAAATTTCATTACGGAATTCAAAACCGAATTCAAAAACGGAAATATGAACTCTAATGATGAATTTCGCAGAGTCCAAGATGGGCTCAGACATGTAACACATCGAATGGATGAGATTGAAGAACTCAGAACATTATGGAAACAACATAAAGACGCCCTAATGGTCTTATTAAAGAAAAAGAATGTTCCATTCAATGCTAGACCCAATGACATAGCTGGTATACGTTTATACCAGTTTATTAATACAAACATTGGAACATCATGCTACCAAATGCTTACATTGAACGGTTGGCCAACCACGGAACAATGGAAAAGCTGGGAAGCATGGTGGAACATACAAATGCAACGAATAACAGATCAGGAAGATCATGTTGGCATAAAAACTAGCACAGCTGCATGGCCAATGCAAGTTTCCCACACATCAGCAATGATAATGCATGCAGTTTATGAAATAAACACAGCGGCCGCTGAAAATATAGCACAAATACAAATAGAGCCACTCATCTGGAAAATTGCATTCATAAAGAATGCCCTGACAGAACTTTTTATCATACCCAAAGCTAATGAAACCGGATGGTTTGCCAATCTATGGGAAGCAAACGATAAAATTCTGGAGAAAACGCCTACTGTCCATGAACTGACAAAAATACTAACGACATTGGTGCCAGGAAAAATATCGGAAACACATATTTTATATGTATCATCAACAGAAAAAGATCTTATGCCTATAAGGGACCATAAATTAGTAGTGGCCACTACAGAAACACCAGTTCCTAGAATAAGATCTTTGGAAGACAACTATCGATTGAAACTAAAACCAGAAAATCAACCAAGTTCTTCTAAACCAGATACATCAATCAAAAAAGGAGCAAAAAAGCGAAAAATTACGCGAAAAACTCCAAAGATTGAAATCAAAAAACAATCATCATCAGAATCTTCGGCCGAAGATACAGACAGAATGTCATCAGAAGATGACTTAGACAAAAATAAAGCTATCATCTTGGGATCATCTTCCTCAGAAGATGAAGATTTCAATCTCTAACTTATGATTAGTAATATGTACAAATAACTGACATGCCTGTCTACAACAATAACAGATAAATTGTAACCTAGTTTACTAAAATTACAAATTTAGAATGACTGATAAAAAACTGAAAGTAAACCGGAGAGTAGACTGGAACAAATGGGAACAATATTCAAAAGAATCACTACGCATGGACTATGTATTAGAATGTTGCCCATGTGTCAAAAGAGGTATTTATGACTGTAACTGTGAAGATAAAGATTACCAGGCCTGGTTAAACGACTACAGTTACATACGAAAGTTTCAACCGCCACCGGTAAGACCAGTAAATAAAGACGGCGCCATGGTCATCGATAAATATGGTCTTATAAGAGGCCCATATTTATATGAACACTGGCGCCATTACTCTTTTGACCTCATAGAATACTTTCATGACATAATTGAACAAAAGCAGGACCCAGAATGGCACAGACTTTACTTCAGGCATGAAGATGACTTTTATGGGGGAATTTATTCCCATTTCTATGAAATTCATACAATTTTCTCGAGGCAACTATATGGAACAGTCACTAGACATAATGCACTTAACGACATCCATAGAGGAGTCGATATGTATGAAAATCTATATCCGGCCGGATTAATAAAACCATCAAATTTTCGAGGTAAAGGTCAAATGTTTACCCTACAAGTACCTCACTATGAAAATTGTAAAGAAATCTGGGATATCAATCCAAGACTACTTGATTTTGATAAAATTCAACATAAATTAATTAAAAGAGCGGTAAAACTTAAAAAACGGGTAAACCGTATGAAAAAATTTAATAAAAAATATAAATTTAGAACAATGTTTTATCTACCAAATAAACATCAAAATATGAAAACATGGTATCCAAAAACAAAACAAGTACCGCTTTTCTTCAATTACAAATCTCAAGAACTAGAATGGCCATTCTTTAAAACAGATACAAAATTGGAAGAATTGCATCAAGACTATATCAAAGACACTATAGAAAAATGGCTTAAAACTAAAGCCATATATATATGCAAGCCTAAAGATCAGATAGATCTTGTAACACCCCTGGTTATGGCAAATTTACCCACTATAAACGGCCCACCAATGGACCCAGATAAAAAACCCAGAATGTGTCATGATGGGGGATATGAAAAAGAAATTGAAGGATTCCCAATACCCTGTAAAATGGAAGACCTAAAAATGGCACTACCCAACATCAAACCCCAAGATTATCTAACCAAACTAGATGATAAACGAGGCTTTCATCTAGTTAAAATGAATAGAGAATCTAGGGGTTTAACGGTGTTTCAATACCAAGGTAAATCACTTACATATAGAGTAGTGCCATTTGGATGTCCCAAAAGTCCAGCAGCTTTTCAAAGAGCTAATGCCATGGCCATGGCTTATGGAAGGGCATTTGGAGTCCGATCAAATCTTTATATGGATGATAGGCTATGCATTGATAATGAAGCAACGATTATAAATCAGGTACCAAAAAATTGCTTTCTGACATCATTATTATGCATAGCAGGAGGTGGTTTTATATCTATTACAAAATCGGACTTCCAACCTAAACAAATCCAAGAATTTCTAGGACTACAACTGAACACAGGCCTGTGTCAAATCTCGGTACCATTGAAAAAATGGACAAAATTTGTCAAAATAATCAAAAAAGCCCTTTCGAATGAAACAATAGCTTTCGAAACATTAGAACAAATCAGGGGTAAAGCCGTCTCATTTATATTAACCAATCCAATGACTAAACTATTTATAAGACAAATGAATCAAACCATAGCTAATGCGTTGACAAACAATTCATGGCATAATAATATGCAAATTGAACTTAGGCCTAAGTTAAAATCAGAACTAGCTGAATGGATCAAACTAGATTTCTTACAAATGCGACATTCATGGTGGCCCACACTTAATATGGATAACAGACCATATAAAGTAACCTTTACAGACGCAAGTCTATTCGCAATTGGAATAAAAATCCAGTTTGACAATAATATATATTCATATACTGAATATTTCAATGAAACAGATCAAGCAAAACCCATTTGTCAAAAAGAAGGCTTGGCAATACTTAAAATGCTTGATAAATGTAAAAATGTATTGGCCAATACAATTCTAGTACACTTTTGTGATAACACAAATGTAGTATTCGCATATAATGGATTAGGCACAAAAAACAAAGCATTAAATGATCTAATAGTGCAAATATATAAAAAACTAAAACTTTTAAATTCTAGTTTAAAAATGTACTGGTGTTCGACAACGTTACAACTAGCGGATGAACCATCTAGAAAAGTGGATATGAACGAAGAATTTATACCTTGGCCAAGGTTTTATCAAATCTGTAACAAATTCCAATTTTTTCCTGATATTGATCTGATGGCCACCAGACAAAATACTAAAGCAAAAAATTATGTAGCATGGGGGAAACCTTATGACATTCAGTCGGATCTGACTAAATGCATAGGTAGTGATTTCTTTGCATTTCAACCTAATATTTATAAAAAGGAAAAAATGTACATATTTCCCCCTAAACCGATGGTGTCCAAAGTAGCAATACACTTGGCAGCATACTATCAACAATATGAATATATGTTCATATTTCACTCGTTTGGCGAGTTACCTCTAGGCCTAGAGAATTTAATCACCAAAGGAGCGACATTGATACAATGGGTGGATGATAAAATATCCATTATACCCTGTGAACATGTTCTGGAATTTCAAGGACAAACCTATTCAGGAAAATGGAATTCCAGAACTAAAACTACATTTATTTTGAACTGAATTAATAAGTGTAAATAATTAAAATGATTTAATTTAAGAATGAATAACCAAGCGCGACACGCTAATGGGTCAATGTCTCTCGACGGTTGGGCCCAACATTGGATGAATCATCGGAGACAAAGTCTGGCCAGACTACATCATCGACCTCATTATCGAGAAGCTTATAATCAAGCGATGGACCGCTTGTTTTTGCAGGCGGAGGAGGTAATTATAAAAAAATAATCCTGTCATCTCAAAATACCTATTTTCAGAGATGGGATAATCACCAAACCTGGACCAAAGTCAGGGCAAACTCGCGCGCCGAAAGAGCCATCACATGGCTAGACTGGCTCAACGGTGAAGAATATCAACAACCGTTTCTAATAATGCGGAATTTTTGTTTTCAAGATGCCGCATTATTCGTTCGGCCGAACATGAGACGAAACGGTTTTGATATCAAACTAAAAAACCGCATGGGCGTAAAATTCCATACTGAAGCTGAATTTTACGCTCGTGAAGGTGAAGAAGCACAACCTGGCCAGGAAATCAATAGAAATGCAATCCGGCCGGAAGATATTCATGGTGATGAACCACCAACAGTGCCAATTCAAGAAGCACCAGTAGATAACGTTAACTACTATGGGGTCGAAAATGAAGAAATTCAAATCATCTTTGTAGGAGAAGATCAACCAGATCCAAATGATATTGAATAAAAATCCTTCTTCTTTGTTAGGCCTAACTGTAAATAATCCAGTCAAAGTTTTTCCTGAAAAACTAAGCATACATATGCTCTAAAAAACTCATCGATGACATTGCCATCAAAAGTGTTATAACCTATTATATATAAGATATCATTATATCATATATAAACAACACACCTCAATATTTTTCTCTCTTGTTTCAAAAACATTGTGTATTTTCCATAAACATTACCAACTGGCCAGTTGAAAATTGAGTCTTCAAACACTTCAAACACAATTCCAATAGCAAAAAAACACTTATCTCTAGTTTGCTATCAATATCTAATAAAGATAAAATGAACAAAATAATAATGAAATTAATTTCAGAAATGCCATTCGATAAAGAGACGCAAAAACGGTTTAGGATTAAAATCCTAAAGGGTCAACTGATTTCAATAGGAGAACAATTTCATGCAAAAGCAAAAATGTGGCTCCAAGAAATCAAAGAAAAAGTTGGCATCAAAGTCTCGGCCGAGACAAAAACCAAAACTCATCCAAATCAACTCATGTCTGAATTGAAACGGATCAATTATATGCGCGCCTTTACTGAATACAAAATTCAGGCAATAGAAAACAACACTGAAATTCCATTGCCGGATGAATTGCAACAAAAGATGAGACGGGCACAACTAGCGGTGGAATTTCAAAAAGAGTTCCCAGAAGAATTTGAAAAATTCTCTAAAAAACTCAAACGGAAACTCAATGACCATCCAAAACCAGTCAAAATGAAAAAATCAAAAAATGACCTCAATATGCACTGGAAAATTGATTTGGGGGCCCCCATACAAAATTGGAATAAGTCCAAACGACCCAAAAAATCACCTTGTGTCAACACTATTGTAAATGCACTCCATGGCCATGGAACAAAAAATTTACAAGACACAAATGGATATTTCAATCCTCCAGCGTTCACAAAGCCAAAAGTAGAAAAACTTTTGGGAATATACATTCCAATCACAAAATTCCAAGAATTAAGAAAGAAACTTAATGACCGGCAAGGACGTAGAAAACGTCACCAAGTGCAAAAACAACAAAAACGTCAGCAAGAACGTAAAAACAAATATTTACTGTAAATTATTTTCTGCCCATACTGTGATAACACAGTATAATTTCCGTGTTTAGAGTGGATTTGGCCAAATCCAATACATTATGCAATTTTTCATATGAATACAGTCTAAATAAAAAATTAATTTTAGAATGACTGAAGAAAATGAAACTGCAACAGGGAATATAACAGAAAAGGAAATTAAAAAGTTCTCCAAACGCATTCCGATGGTAATGACAGTGGATGAAGATATTGCGGCCGCAAGATTTCAATATAGAGAACAGGATGAGGCAACTTTACAAGCCATAATTCTATCAGCCACCAATGATCATGATGAAGCAAGAAATGATTTTCGACAGGCTCAAATCAAAGAAGCTGAAAGCAAACTGCTTCTAAATCGGAAAAAATTACTTATCCGAAAAGCTAATACGTCTCCCAAACCGGAATTAGATCAAAAGGTGGCCACCTTAACTCTCAAGCAACTTAAACACAAATATGTGAAACGAAGAGCCAAAAGATGGGCAGCTAAAGAGTTAATGGACAAAACGGCAAAAGAAGTTGATAATCTTCATTCCAAGGAAACGTTAACTATTAGAAAAGAAGGTGAAGTATGGAAGGATGGATCCTTACATAAAATGGAATGGACATATGCACCAAAATACGTTGAAAAAGTCATGCCTGACAAAGAAAATCCGGAAACGGTATATGTCACAATCCGACATCAATTAATGACCAATACCTTCTCATTAACAGCAGAACAAGCTATTAAAAGTTTGGATCGTTTCTTTCATTCTATACCTGATAACTGGCCAGTTTATAAAAGATATGTGAATCAAGTATCAAAGGAGATGAATGATCAAAAGACCAAATCACACTTTGATAGGCGACAAGGACTTAATCTTCTCAGTATGGTATTAAAAAAATCACATCAAATCTTATTTGATGTATATCTCCATCGAAACAAAAATAATGCAAGCCTGCATGAACCATTTGATGCTACCACTCTGAGAAAAATGGAACAATATCGTACAAATCTATCAGGTGATGCAGCCTTATTACCAATAGGACATCAAACGGTAACAAAAAGGGCAATCCTTAATGCGTTTACGGATGGCAAACTCAATCCGAAAACCAAAATTAAAGAAAAAAGCCCAAAAAACCGAAAAACACTAGAAAAAACCAAAAAGTTTCAATTAGATGGTGGGCCCACCAAAGACAAAAAGAAAAAATCGTCCAAAAAAGAAAAGGACAAAACCAAAACTGCCAGTAGAAAAGAAGGTGTTAGATCCACAAACAAAAGGCAGAAGTTATTAGATAAAATGGATGCCCAAGGCTTTCAAGCATTAATGCGAGCAGCCAAGGGTAAGCTATGACATCTTTAACAAATTGATAATAAAATAGTTCAGAATCAACATGACGAAGAAAATATTTGAATATTATCAAAATGAGACCGGCCGGTTAAATGATACATTACAGATTGTAGAAGCTTGTAAAAAACTGTATATTAATATTATTCAAACTGCGTCAAAACCGCCTAGTCCAAACATTATGTTAAGAGCAATGCTAGCAATTTTTGCAAAATACCCAAAGTCTGGCCAGACTAAAACCAAAGCTAAAACTCTTATTAAAGACTACATATTTAGTATACGAATACAAAGTAGTACAAAAACCAAAATGGCACCCATATTCCATCCCCTAACCCTACTAGACTTAATACAATCATTATGGGATAAAAAATCTAGTAAATGTCTAAGACTGCAAATTGCGAAAAAGCAAGCAGCACTACAAGCAATGATATGCTTGTTAACGGGCAGAAGATGGACTGATGTTACTCGCATTAAATGGGACACTATGCAAAAAGTTAACACTAGCTTGGGTAAATTTATAAAATTTCTTATTCCCGTTAGTAAAACTAATAAAACGGGCGATAGAATAGAAACTATAACGCTTAAACGCAATACTAATAGAACCCAAATATGTCCAGTTAACATGCTAAATAAATATCATTATTGGGTTGGCCAACCCACAAACGGATTTGTGTTTAAATGTCAGTCGCCAAAAACGACTTGGATCGATGATCCTGTAAATATATTGTGGAGTAATTACCGATGCAAAGGGCACTGGGTTAACACAAACAAAAAACCCTGCTTGGGTCATACATCTAGCACACTATCCTTTGGATATATTAGTAGATGGGCTAAAACAAACCGGTGGAAAGTATTGCCAACAAAACATACTTTTAGAAGAACATGTTTACTAGTAGCTAAACAATTAGGTATTAATCGGAAACAAATTAATGAAGGTTTTGGATGGGTGCCCAATTCTGACATGATCAGACATTATACAGCGGAACATGATTCTGTAACACTAAGAGCACCTGCAGTGGCCATTGCACATCAAATGGAACTTAAAAATCCATTTAAAGCTTTAAGCGAAATACCATTCATACAACCTTATAAATTCCGAAATATAACATTCAGAATGACTAATCTGGAACCCCCAAATAATCGAAATCCAAGGATGAATACATCAGTTGGTCACCAATACAATGATGTAAAATCAATAGCAGACTATCCGAATATTTTAGATCATCTAATTCAACATTTTTGGAATTTACAGGGTGGCCACCCAAATACATCACAACAAGTGACAAAATTTCAAAACATCTTGAAAAATAATCCCAAAATGCTGCTGTGTGAGATCAACATTGATTTAAAACAAATAAAACTGATCTTGCCAGCATCAGATGCTTCAATTAAAGCAGCAAATATTATCATTCTACGAGTTCAAAAAATATCAGAACTTAAACTCTCGGCCGAGAAACACACCATGGAAGCGATAATAACAGCGGAAGAAACACCGCAAGGCCACAGTGACTGCAGCGGTTCACTTAAAAATTATGTTTCAAGCGATGACGTTCTAACTGAATTTGAAATCGAGGAAACATCAGCTATGGCAGAACAGTGGATTAGAATGAAATTGGTACCACGACGTTCCACCATCATACTCGATAGCAGCTCAGATTCAGAGAACACGGTGAAGGAAATCACCAAAAAACTCAAGAAAACTCGAGTACGGCATCGTTCAAGGTCACCAGTTCAAATATTTCCAAAAAGGGACCGGCCGGTCCCAAAACCAGGAAAATATGAACTCTTTTGTGACGATTCTGAAACAGATCATGAAAGTGAAGACACTATCATTTTGTAAAAACACATTCAATGTTCTTAAAAAATCTTTTTCTGGCAAGAATATCTTCAAAATACACTCTGGTATAAAATATATATTTCAGAATGAATGAACGATATCTAAATGAAAAACTGCACACAATTTGTGATAAAACATTCAGAAGAATTAAAACTCACGAACAACAAACGATCAAACCAAAACAGTTTATCGAATATACAGATGCGGCCGCATGTAATCGTCAAAATGATTCAAACTTTGACCAAGAACAAATTATCAAAACGGCCGTTTTAAAATGGGGCAACTTAATCTTGAAACACCTTATGACAGGTAATCCAATAAAAATTCAAGATATTCTAGGAGCATACTTGGAAATACATGTAGAAGTTCCATTTACAAATAAAGAAATGCCTCCTATGAAATACGCACTGTTAGAAACTGTACAAATATTTGAAACTGGTTTACTAACTATACCCATTACAGTGCGCATACTCACTGCAGGCCTGCAGCACACCATATATGAACTAGCATTAATTGAACCAGCAGACACAGAAGTCAAAACCCTATTACTAGGACTCACTAATGCTATTTCGGGTATTACCTTACCTTATTCCAATGCCCAAAAAATTGTAATTAAATAATTAGAATTTTATGTAACAAGTTATGGCCATAACACTACATTACAATAAAATAAGGTATCTATACTGAAACTCGGAATACTGAAGAATGAGGAAATGAGTATCAGTACGAAATTTCGGAAAGGAACGTCATAAAGGTTCTAGCCAGAAC
>SCLD01021718.1:0-18246 GCA_004367895.1 Oikopleura longicauda
CATCATCCTGTAGCCAATAAAGTCAGGTATATATTTCATTTTATTGTTTTATTTATATTGTATATAGTGTATAGGTAGTGTATATAGTAGGTTAGCTAGCGTGTAGCATATTCATAGTTAGGTATGTATAGATATAGTACGAGAGTTACTATAAAAGTCTTATGGCGTCCTCGGGTTTGGTTTCAATCGTATCTGGTTCGATGGAGTGCACTTTATCGTCGGACACAGATGCGAGGGAAACAATGACCCAACAACAAACAAAGAAAACAGAAGAATAGAGAAGAAAATAAAAGAGAAGTAAAAACTAAATAGTATAATAAGAATTCAAAATTCAAACGGCCACAAAGTAAACAGAAACCGAGAATGCTTTGCTAATAGCAAACTAGGAATCAAAGTTTAAAATAAGAGAATTACTCTAAAAAAGAACCAAAATGTAGGCAAGACCTTTAAAAAGGAAAAAACAAATGTTCATTTCAGGAAACCAACAAAACAAGATGCCTGGAAAAAAAACACCAGAAATTGAGAATCAAGAGAATAAAGATACAACCACGAAACATGATCAGAATGAGACACCTAGTCAATTCATGGAAGACCCAGAATCCAAAGAAATGCTGGGAAAAATGTTCGCGGATTTATCATCCAGCATGCGTGCTATCAATAGCAGAACATTACCATCATGGGACGTTAATTCAAAACATCAAACGATCAAATCTCATATCAAACTAGCCGAATCAATGTCGAAACGATACGGATGGTCAACAGCTGAACTTGCTTCAGAACTTTTCTTGAGCCTTAGAGGCGAGGCAAGAAGTATAGCAGAATCATTCCCAGCAACAGTACAACACGATTTTAAAAACTTGGAAACAGAATTATTGAAATATTTCCATACGGCTAAGCCTCAGTCGCAAATACTCAACGAATTTAACAATTACAGATGGAAACCATCAAAACAATCCATACCTCAATATGCAGCCATATTGAGGAACAAGATTATGAAGATGAACAATGCAGGTTCAAAATCTCACGACTCAAACACATGGGATGCAGTAAATGAAGCTTGGTTACGTTCGCGTATTCTACAAGGAATAAAAGAAGTTCGCCCGGAATTCGGAGCAACATTGGAGCTCATGGACGTCGATTCAAAGAGTTGCAGTGAGTTAGCGAACTTTGCACAACAAAAGTATGACATTTACCGGATGAACAACGACATCAGAGATGAACATTTTGCAGCACTGGTAAGTACCGATTCAAATGATAAAGTAGAGAGAAAACCCATGCAAGAGGTCGATCAGAATCGTAAAAACAGGAATGATTCATATCGAAACGATACATATCGAACCAATCAAAGGCAAAACGGTGGGGTGTTCAGTGGGCGAAGAAAGCCATGGAATCAGTCTAATGATAGGTATCAGAATCAATGGCGAAATAAGCGAATAAGCCCACAGAACGGACAACTTGATTATTTCATAAGCAGGGAGTTTCAACGGAGACCTCAGGTTATGCAAAATATCCAGTGGCAGCCTTTTCAGCCTTTGAATAATTATCCGAACGATCTGCCATTCGGATATCAATATAGACCGAATAGGGATAATAGGCAATCATATTACGTTAGACAGCCGCAATACATTGAGGAGAGGAATGAATTCAATGATTTCAACGACCAGGTAAGCCCACAGAGATATCAGGGTTATAACAACCAGGATCGATACGAAAAAAGGTGGCAAAATAATGTAATAGGACGACCAGAACAGGGAGATCGAAATGATTTTGAACAAGACAAATTTAAACAGGTTCGTTTTCAAAATGAGGGAATTCCCAGACGAGAGTCCAAATATAGCCATTATAGAAATAACCCAGGAACTGTTATCAAGAGAAACGATAGGGTAGATTATCTAAAAATTAACCCTGAAAAGAAGCCAAACGCAAAAAACTAAAGGTGGGCCACGAACTAGGTGGCCCAACGTTGGAAAATGAAGGATCTTTTTCAAAGATCTTATTATCAAATTCGTCAAAGGGAGAATTTTTACTAATTCAAATCGAGCTTCAAATTGGCAATAGAATATTTTACGAACAAGGTGTTTTGGACACAGGTTCAAAAAAAAGTTGCATCAACAGGTCCTTTATAAATGACAACAAGTTGGAAAAATGGGTAGAAGAAAATGAAAACAAAGTAATCGGGGTCAACGGTGAACTGATGACTACGAATGAGACAATTTCAGCGGACATTCTCTTCAAGAATGGGACCGCGACACGCCACACTTGGATATTAATGGAGGCATTACCAGTCACGATTCTTATCGGAACAGATATTATGAAAAGTCATGGAAGCATAACTGTTGATTTTGAGACGGGGACCGTGACAGACTCAAGCAACATGGTCCTTCTGAATGATACTCCCAAGGATATTTGCAAGTTGAACAAATTAGACACTAAATCAGAGACAACAGAGACCAAGGGAAAACTAAAGCATACCAATGTGATTCCGGACTCCATTTTTGACGGATCAAAAATGGATGAAAGCCAGAGGAACCAGGTCAAGGAGGTGCTGGGTCGTTTCACCGACATAATCATTTCTAATAATGAAGATGCAGTATGCAATAACTTTGTAGCAACTATACCCATACTTGAAACGGCAGAACCATTCACTTATCAAAAGCCCTACCCAATAGATTTGAATTATCAAGAGCCTGCGAAGAAAATCATAGAAAAATGGTTGGCAGATGGGAAAATTGAGAAAACTCAGAGCCCTTATAATGCTCCGGTGGTCGTTGTCCCAAAGAAGAACCTACCAAATGACCCCCCTGGAACCATTCGGGTAAGACCATGCTTGGACTTTCGTGCTTTGAATAAGAAAATTGCGGCAGACCCATGCATCACGGAAAGACTCGGCGATATATTAGCCCAGACGACCAAACATAAGTGGAGATCATCTTTTGACATGCCATCCGCATACCTTCAAATTCCACTCGCTAAAGCCGATCGGCACAAGACGGCGTTTTATTTTCTGGGTACACAGTACCAATTCACATGTTGCCCTTTCGGCCTTAATATATCGGGAAGTGCATTTCAACGTGCAATGAACAAGGTGATGGACGGATTGGATAGGAGGTGCATAAGATCTTATGTCGACGACGTACTTTGTACAACAGAGACGTTCGAGGAACATCTGATTATAATAGAACAGTTTTTCCGACACGTGAGAAAAAACGGAATGAAACTATCTTACGACAAAATGTCGATCGGACAAGAAAAGCTTCTATTTTTGGGCATGGAATTGACCGACGAAGGATTCGGAATAAACCCAAAAAAGATTGAAGGAATCACCGGCATTACAGAACTGAAATCAAAGAAGGATGCTCGAAGTTATGTCGGAGTACTGGGGTTTTTCAAGAGTCACATACCATGTTTTAGTGAAAAAACAAGGGCCATATCTAATTCAATCCAAGGAACATCATTCAAATTCACGGATGAAATGAAGGCTGAAATGGATGTTCTGCGAGAAATGATCCGAAAATGCCCAATACGTGCTTATCCACAAATTGGTGTCCAATTCATTTTATACACTGATGCAAGTCATCATACTGCAGCTTACGCATTATGCCAGATACAAGATGGCGAAGAGAAAATAATCCATGACGGTGGGAAGAAATTTCCAGCAAACAAGTTACACCTCTCAATTTTTGAAAAAGAATTAATGGCCGTTAAAATTGCGCTCAAAAGTGAAAGATATTTATTACGAGGAGCAAGATTTTTGCTTAAAACAGACAGTTTGGCTGTCTGCAATTGTTTGGCACCAAAATCGAAGGAGTTGCGACAATTTCCCAGCGATAAAGTTGCTCGATGGTGCACTGAAATATTAGATTACGATTTTGAGTTGGTAAAAATAAAATCCGACGAAAACTTGCTTGCTGACGCGATTTCGCGCTTACCGCGCAACACAGAACCAAGCCCAGAAAAGATCCTAATTTGCAACGACGAGGAAGAATCCGAAGATTTTCGAAAATTATTGACTCACGTCCACGACAATTTTGGACACGGAGGAGTCAGCCGAACGCTCCGACTTTTCAGAAGACACGCAACAGTAAAAAACGATAGAAAGATGGTTCAAAACTGGGTGCAGTCATGCGAATACTGCCAAAAATACAGGCACTATACCGGAAATGGAACATCATCAAACATTTCTGATTTTGAACGACCAGAGCGACCGTTGGAGAAAGTTCAAATTGATTTACATTGCATAAGTCCAATCTCTATCGGAGGTTTCCGCTATATAATGGGAATCATCTGCGAACTAACCACGTATGCGAGATTTTACCCATTACGGTCAAAATCGGCGAAAGAAACTGCCGAAAAGTTGGGG
This sequence comes from Oikopleura longicauda, assembly GCA_004367895.1. Classification (NCBI taxonomy): domain Eukaryota; kingdom Metazoa; phylum Chordata; class Appendicularia; order Copelata; family Oikopleuridae; genus Oikopleura; species Oikopleura longicauda. Next base: position 4,361 of record SCLD01021718.1, read on the forward strand.
AGATTTTTAACAGAAGAAGGCGCAAGTGTTCGATCAATTAAAACTGACATGGGAACCGAGTTCATGGCCGAGTTCATGCGTAAAGCACAGGAGCATGGTGTTTCTGTGGAGAAAGCAACGCCATACTGGAAGAAGAAAAATGCATCAGTCGAGAGAGGTTTCGGGAAACTAAAGAGCTGTTTGAAATCAATTGAAGAACGAAACGGGCGAACATGGGTGGTCAACCTATGCCGCGCAAATATGCTTTACAACGCATTACCACAACAGTCAACAGGATTATCGCCATTCCAGTCGGTATATGGCCATATCTCAAGACAAGGGCAGGAAATGGTCGATGAGCGACCAAGGGATGAGATAGAAGCGATCCTGAATGATAAATGGTCAAATTGGGGAAAAAAATCGCACAAACCACCAAGGGTACAGTATGACATCGACCAGAGAGTTTTGATCCAAATCCCTCCTAAAGCCGAAAGAGGATTAAATTGCAAATACGGTCAACTATACCAAGGACCGTTTACAATAACGGAAAAATTAAACGAAAACACATATGTGGTACAAGTTAAACAAAGACAAGTGAAAAAGAACGTTGCCCAGCTACGACCATATGTAGAACGACAAGATACACTGTTCAACTCACCAGACGACCCGGTTGAAACTGATAAAAACGTCATATTGCCCGAGCTGGAAGAATGCTGTGGACACGCAAATGACGAAGATGAACCAATAGCTGAAACAGACGGAAACCAAACAGACGATAGCACCGAAATCGGAATACCTCCATCGCTCGGAAACAGCAGCGTCCAAATAAACCAGGACATACCAGAAAGCATTAAGTTGAGAGAAAATAATATAACGCCAAATGATGAAAAGTTTGAGGAAAATCACCGGAACCACAACGAAGAGAGTGACGAAAAAGACGAATCAGCGAACAGTCCAAACAATGCAGATGTTCAAAATGACACATCCATGCATATCAATAACAAAACACCCGTGATAACAAGAGTTCAAATATCACCGGAAAAAGAATACAAGGATGATCTGGGGGATGACCATGTGGATACTCTAGGGAGATTAGCTGAAATAGATACGAAAGATTATAATCAAACAGCAGATATAGAGAGAAATTTAGGTCAAGGACAAAGTATCACGAACCCGCCCAGATCGACAAGAGAACAATCAACAGAGATCAATCTTGACACAGTTAATGACTCGATTGATACAGACGAACTTTTCAAGTCAATGGCCGAACGACGTGAACATATGAGGCGTACATACGAACAAGAAAGTTTGGAGATGGAAAACTTTGATTTGTCAGATACGATTGGACCAATCACTCCCAGAAGCACATCTACCCCGGCCAAACTGGACCCAATAAGAACAATTAGAGCGAAAGACCAGACAATCGTTGCGATCCCGGAAGAAAAAGAAACAAATGAAGAAGAGTTTAGCCAAAGAAAACGGCCAAAGCGAGAAACGCAACCCCCTCAACGGCTAAATATTGGGATGACCGGGACGAAAACGTATAAATAAGTTTGAAGACCAATAGAAGAGAAAGCAAACAAACATATCCTTGTTCAATATTTTAATCATTCATAATTGATTCGCACTCAATGACAATTTAAAATTTCAGAAAGACTAACGAAATCATGAAGCAATTCTCAATCGAAAAATACCCAATTCTCCACAAGGTATACATCAGAGGACAGATGAATGAACAGGATACGCCGGAAATAACACAAAAATTCAGTCAGTGGGGTGTAGTCACGCACGTTCAGATACGAACGAAGTCATTAAATGATGAAAAGTTCGAAAGTCCGTACGGATTTATAACATTTAAAGATAAAACGAGCGTGATAACTTGCCTGCAAAATTCCGGGGCGGGCCTTAATTTAGACGATGGAAGAGCTATTTTGACCCGCCAAGCCATGTTTAAGTTCAAATATCCAAAGAGAAACAAAAGAAAACCGTTGTTCGTTAAGCAGAAACAGGAGACAAAGATGGAAGAACAAAAAACAAAGACTCCGATGGTTTCTGATGCCGAAGACGAGGAATTGATCGAAAACGACCAAAAAGAAGAGGTCGAGACAATCAGCGATTTGGAAAAAAAACTGTTATCCGAAATAATTACTCAATAGGAACAACTGTAATTTTCAACAAGTTGATCAACTAGATAATTTAAGATTACGAAATCGGGCGAATTGATAGTCGCATAAATAACAGAATATGTCAGTTATCGCGGTGATACTTGGATATGGATCACGTTTCGCAGGTCACGTGAGTCGGTTAACATCAACTAAAAGTTCAGGACTCGAAAACAGTCGTTACATCACAGACGAAGATGGTCGCCTTATGACTTGGAAAGAAATAAAGAAAAATGTGTTGGAGGAACTTGAATCAGCAATGGATTATCATTTGTTCAAAGCTCATTATCAATTTGCACGAGTTTTTGCAGCATCTAACGAAAAAGACGATTGGGGCGAAGAAACAGTGAAACACAAAGAGATATATGACATGGATGAAATGGCATATGCAAATGAGATATCAATTATACCGACGACATCATTGATGGGAAGAGACGGCAAACCATCATATAGGCGTTTCAAATTCTTACATGTACGATATCAGTCTTTAACGGGAATAAGCGGTAGAGCCAGAGAACAAATGGCAATAGCCGGATTTTACAAGGATGATGAGCAGAAGGAGGGGATGGTATCGTGTCAGCACTGTCATGACGATGATGTTCTGATTCAACCAACAATGTCACGGACATTAAGACGACATGCGATTGATAACCCACGATGCAAGATAACGAACAAGCCGTGGTCAGTGCAAATGAAAGAAATAATCAGAAAAAACTTCGACAATGATCAATTTACCATCCATGCGATAGCGATCAATAGAGAAAGAATATTTCTGAAAAAGGAAAACGAAAACCAGCTAAGAGAATTGCAAATAAGAAGGACTCAGGAAGCCGGAGACAAGCTTACAATCAAGACAATGGACCAAATTCGACATACAAAGTTCATTCCGAAAACGAAAAACGGAAACAATATCACCAAAACATTAGAAGAACTACATTGTTTTGCTTTGACAGCTCAAAACGAAGGAAAAATGAGCCTTTCCATGATAAATGAGGTGGCTTTAAAGTTAAACACAGCCATAGAGAACTTCAAACCACACATGTGCGTTTCATGTTTGGTGGCGGAAGCCACAATAGTGCAGTTACCTTGTTTTCACAAAATATTATGTGCGGAATGTTTTCGTCAACGTCGTCGGGTTCGTATATCACGTAAAGAGGTAGCGAACGAATGTGACATGTGCAAAGCGCCAATCATGATCGCATCAGGAACTTTCCCTCGAACCGACGAAAATTCCTAAATCATATATGCGCTAAACGACTCTTGTATATATTCCTGTGAAACAAATAGACTAATCACCATGTATAAAACCCGAGAAATGTAGGTCAAAAATCAGAGATTTATCAGTGTTAAATATGCCAATGAAAAAAAAAAAAAGAACAGTTTTATCGTTACTTTCTTTAGAGACCATGGACGACGAAAAACCGGGTACGGAAAATTCGAGCCGAGAAGGCGAAGCGACTGAAGAAATGAGGCAGCTTTTAAGGCGTTTCACTGAAACCAAAATAAGTACTTACAAAAACTTTCCAGAAATCAAGAAGAACGAGAGCGTCATAAAAATCTGCCAGAGAAAAGAATAATAATCCATAAACGTATCGGAAAATTTTTATTCAGAAAAGACATGACGACAGAAGAAACTCAACATCAGCATAAACCACTGGTGGTTTCCGAAAGCATAGAAACATTCAGACAGCATTGGATGGATATTCTACAACACGCACCATGGTCAGACATGAAGGAGGTGGAGAACGCTTTACTGAAAGAAAACGCGGTTTTGATTCCAATGTATGCCATTCAATATGAAGTTGGAAATGAGGAAGATTCATTTCATTTACGTACGCGGACGGCAGAAATTGATGAAGTTTTTGAAAAAAAACCCTCAATCGATTCGATTAGAAGAGCACTCATAACAGTAGGATTAAAATACGAGGAATTACTAGAAATGGCAGGAAAGAACGTAAAAAGTGGGAAATTCCATAAAACATTTTGGAAGGGTCACACTCAGACGTGCAACGACCAGCCGCCGTTACCAGAACTGGTAGTAATGCTACTTGATGAAAAAGTCGAAGAACTGTATAGCAAAGACCACGATACAAGCTATTCAAGAACTAATTTGATAAATGCTGGGTCATCGAAAGAATTCCGAACCGATTGGGCTATTTCAATCTCCCTCCGAATCGACAGGCTATTTACAAACCAGGATATCATTTTAAGCTTTAACATAACATGTTACGAAAACGCGATGTTGAATAATTTCTGGCCGATTCCCAGTCAAGAATCACATGTTATGAGACAATGCATCCAAAGGTTGGATGAGCATTTTAAGAACCTTATCAGTCAAATGTATGGAACACGACCTAGAAAAAATCTCAACAGAAAAACGCTGGCTTATGAGCGAAAATGCCAGGATGTTATGGCTGACAAATGGCTGAACTTGGATCATGCCGCGCTATCCGCCGAAGGAGTGTCATGGAACGCTGTATAACAAACACAGGTCTATTTCTCGAATCCATAAAATTCAATTTGTTTATTTAGAATGGCACAACCCGACAAGACAAATAGAATCAACAAAACAGAGCTGATGTACTATCTTAACAAAATAACAATTGAAATCCAGTACCAAGTTTTATATGGGAACCAGGTTCACGATGAAAAATACAGGAAAACGTTCCGTGAATTACTGTTCATGGACCCTTCGGATTTGGCACTTGGACACAAGCAACGAGCCAAGACAAAAATCAAAGCCACTAAAAATATGGCAAGAATTATGGCCTCAATGATTATATCGGCAGTGTTAAGTGTCAGACCCGGTTTTCTTGACATGGAAGATATTTTTATGTCCTGGGCAAAATGTAAGCGTGAGCGTTTATGGACAAAATTCACGGTGCAAGCCGGACCGCACTCCAACCAAAGGCTGGACTGGCACCTCCACCGGTTAATATTGAACGAGCAAGGATCGGTTCAACGTTGGCTCGAATCAGCTGAATATTTCAATATGATAGCAGTTGAAAGTACCGTAAAATATGATAGCGATCTCGAATATGACGACAGAGATCTCCGGCAAACGATGGACGATGTAGAAAACATGTCTGACAAGAAAAATACTCCACAAAAACAACGAGGCATCTGGTACCGTTTGATCACACGTTTCAACAGGAAATGAAATAAGAATGTTACTTGAATTCTCAATTATTCAGAATGGACATCGTTCAAAAGCAGTATAAGCTATACAAAAATGAGCACAACAGGGAGAACAAGTCGATACGACACGAATTTCGAATGGGAAGATTCGAAAAGATTAGAACGCTGGGATGTGATTGGTCAATCGTAAAATTCCATCCAGAGAAAAATCAAGACCTGTCCATGTTCGATAACGAAGAATTGTTTATTACGGAAAATGAAGATCAGCTTTGGAAAACGGCGAATCATCTAGAATTCAAAGTAAAAAGTTTCGTATCAGCATACGAAATTAAGCCGTTGAATACTATGGACACTCAAATGGCAAAGATGAACCAAGTGATCAATGACATGCCAAACGAACTCCAGTCTTGGCAAAACCAATGTTTAATAGATAAGCCTATGTCTCAGGAAACGACTCAACACATGATAGAGGACAATACAGTATTACCGGACGTCACTTTATACGAAATAACATCCGTACACGGCTGTCCAGGATCGGGAAAGTCAACCCTTATAATCAACCTCATCCAAAAGATCCACAAAAACTATAAATGCTTAGTCGTGAGCCCTAGTCATAACGTCGTTGGAAATTTCGCAGAAAAAATCTCAAAATTAGTGCCAAGACCAAAATTTTCTATCCTATCGGAAGAATCTAAAATTTCGCCAGATCTCACGCGCTTCCATAATTCAAATCATCCAGATTACGATCCTCGTAATAAAAATGCGTTAATACCGGATATTGATGTAACGCTTAGTACAGTAAATAAGAACATCAAAGGGGTCAGAAGGGCAAACGTGGAGGTACTCATCGTTGACGAGGCAACGAGAGTACCAATAATAGATTTTTTCGCGTTGATACAAAAGATGACCAATTTAAAGGCCATAATTTTAGCAGGAGACCCAAGACAAATGGGCGCTAGAATAGGTGACAAGGAAGTTGAAAATATTTTGCAATATACATCAAGAATGAATTTAGGTCCCGTTTGGGAGCTGTACAACCAATACAGATTCGGCCCACAGACAAATCGAGTCATATCCAATATATTTTACAACAATAAGATGAAAGCGATGCGAAAAAAACGTATATCTTCTATAGGTTTTGTAAAGCTTTCGCACTGTGATTGCACAGACGACATTAATTTGGGTTGTTCACATGAAGCACGTCAAGTGTTAAGAATGATCGAAGTTTTTCGGGATTGCGGCCACTTTCAGCAAATACTCGTGGTGACACCCTATAAAAACCAGTTTTCGAAACTTAAAGAAATTCTACCATGCGAAGGAATTATTTTGAAAACCTTAGACACTATACAGGGTGACGAATGTGAACATACGATTTTATCATTAGGGCGTCACAAACGAGCCGGATTTTTGAATAGAAAACGCATAAATGTAGCACTCACTCGAGCGAAATTCTTTACCATGGTGATTGGCCACACAAAGGCAATAGCCGATTGTAGGCCACTCGATAAGATAGAAACACTGGCGAAGAAAACAAATTTCGTGATAACAATATAGACTATTATATAGTGAAAGTGAGATACGGAGTAAGACTAAATGATTTTAGAATGGACGATAACGACACAAAAATATCAGCAGCATTTGTCGCACAGAAACAAACCATGACACAAGACGTGGCATTTCCACCGTCGACTGCGGAACAATTAGAACCAATGCGGTATTTTCAGCTTTACAGCCAAACACTCATTGACCCATTCGGCTTATTACGGCGAGTGATCGCAACAGCAACATTTCCAAAAATCGTTGAGGAACTGTCTTTATATGTAATGATAGTATTAACAGCCGTATGGGATTTGATCATAGTGATGACAATAACCATGATTATTTTTAAAACATTCCTTATCATGTTTTACTGCACAAAAAAACTATCCTGGTGCATTTGCTGCCTTTCAAGTGGAAAAAATAAACGCGCTATTAGACGAATAGTCTGGAACAAACAAAACCGACTCACCGATCCACTGGCAGCGCGTCAGCAGAATGCTTTGCAAAAATCATAATCGAGGTCAGGAAGCACGTTTCAATTTATCGATAATTTAGAGAACACTAATGGTAGTTGATACGCAATCGTTTGAAAACATCGGTCAATTTCAAATGGACAAAAGTAACAATCGACGAACGATTGTTGATCTCATTAAGCAATTTTGGATCACATACTGGTTGTTTGTCATGGTTATTATGACAGTTTTTCTTACTCTTACCTTAAATTTGAAAAAAATTATAAAAGATTTCAGGAAACTTCGTTTGACAGCTGTTGAACCTTGTATCAAGAAATATTTTGCAGCAAGAAAACCTCATGAATGGGAAAGAAGCCACTCGTACGAATGGGAAATTGTTCCAATCCGACAGCCCCATCAGCCGATCAAAAATCCGATATCATATGTGTAACATGTGGATGTATAAACATATATAGATAGTCGATAGCTAAAAAATAAAAAAAAAAACGAAAAAGAAGACCTTAAGAGTTTATTTCAGAATGATTCGTTTGAGGATGAGACATTTCCAAATAGTCACAAATCATGTGTTTCCAACGTCGAGGAACGACTCGGTATCGCAAGAATGTGTGAAACAATATATCGAAGATAGAATGAATCTTATGCCAAGAAAAACTTACGAGTTGGAAGAAAAAATAATAAGGGCAGTCCATCAAGGGGACGATATTAGAATCATTCAGACAGAACTGATGAGAATTTTGACCAGACGATCTACAGGAGTGGACTTAACTGTATCAATATTGCTCGCAATGTTCTATTTGATAAGATGTAGCCAGGAACTAGGCGCCCGTGGCTGGATCCCAAAAAACTTTGAATATCTCGTTATCAAGGAGCTACAGATCAACACTTGCGTTCAACTGAGATCAATCGTTGCACAGGCAGAAAGACCACAAAGCTTAATAAAAATAAGAGTTTATTTACAAGAAATCAAAAAAAAGAAAAACCCAATAAGAAAATTTTGCACAATTCTCGTGGTCGGGGCAATGGCGTACACTCTTCAACGATATTTCCTCGGCGTGATAAGCCGTTTCATAGATGTATAAGGTGACTGTACCCAATGTATATAAACAAAATACAAAAAGAATCGATGTTGTTTCAGAGATAAAAAGTGGTAATCATAAAATATTTGAAAAAGTACGACGCCACCAAGCGGAAGAACCCAAAGTGTCGTAAGGACGATTGAAGGGGGACGATCTCACAGCCGTGAGAACGTCATAATTTATTTATTCTTAGAAAGGCGCCGCCTGATCCCACATCATTTGACAAAGAAGCTCATACTTCAATCACGTAAAGAAAAGTAACCGGTTGATGAAATTATATGAGTATCAAGTCTCTTCGAGAAAAAAAAGACAACGTAAATCACAGAGAATAGCCAGAAAAAGGAAAGCAAAAATGCCATCTGATGGCAATAAACGCGAAAAAGTGGCTTCGACCGAATCAAGCAAACGGACAAAGAATGATGAAAAATTGTCGCACTTGGCGGACGATTTGACAAATAACGCGTTTGAAATAATTTTATCAAACCTCGATACAAAGGATATCTACAGCATGAGCTTGGTCAATGCGTCATGCCAAAAAAGAGTCCAAAGAGCGATGCTTATCCGCAAAAATTTCGAATATGGAGTCATTTCAGACGATGCCGAAAGCAAAATAAATATAAACGGACAAAAGTTCGGGTCTCCAAACGCGCAGAACCAAATAAACAATAGGGTGACACCTGGAACATTCAACGGGAACACTGACATTTGCAAAAACGGATTGTATTATCGGCTCATTCATTATTGGAAAATTAAACAGGAATCACGTGGCACCCGAACGGATCATGAATATAGCTTGATTGCACGATTCCACAAATTCGAACAAATGGCACGACTTTCAGAACGAGACATCTCAAATGAGCATGGCTATTGGGTAAAGAACGAAAATAACGGGGAATGTCACAACCAGAATTACTCCATTCAAATCAGAAATGGAAAGCTCAGAATCGTGGAGTTATTCAGATCTCACTTGACACGTCCGGAGATTTGCCCACTCGAAGAATATTTCATTGTCGACACGACGCTTGCCGACTACCTATTAATATGCAAAATCACAAAGCCAGAAGACGGAATGCTTCATGATGTAAAGTCACTTTTTATATTAAACTTGGCGATCCTCAGTAACAGTTCGATCAGTTTTGATGCACTATGCGAGCCGATCCGGGGAGAAATGGCTGATGAAATCGTGACCGACTTTGGCTACGATATATTCAGTTTACAATGCGACAATATATTGCTCTTCAAAATGACACGTATTGAAAAAACAGACGATGGAAAAGACAATTTCCAGATCATCATAAAAGCATTTCTAAGTGAAGAAATACCAAATGAATCAAAACGATTCGCAATGCTTGTATTTGCTAAATTCAAACTTTCAGCAAATAAGGGCGATAGCAACCAAGAATTTGACCTAATTGAATGCCGTCTTGATTGGGCAGGTGAACAGTGGCTACTTTTACCCAGCGATTAAAACGATAAATATGACTGAAAAATAAATAAAAAAGAAAAACAATGCGTTTAATAATCAACCCATTTATCTTTTTCATCATATGAAATGTAAATGTAGGTTCCCCCATGTCAAACCTATCTTGCGCAGAATAAAAACAAGTTTAGACTTTTAAAGTTGTTTTTGCAAAAACTAAATTGGATTTTTAGTTTATACGTCGTAAATTTCAAAATGTGCGATACCCTCTTGAGTCCCAAATGTCTGAACCCGATTATAGATCGTGAAGAAGGTCGATATTGATGATTCCCCATTGATAAGAAATGAATTAATTATCGATAATCATTTCGTGTCCAACAGCCACTGTGGTCAAAGGGCAACAAAAAATCGATTGCTAGAAAATTATCACTTTTATTAAATTTCTTGCTCAAGAACAGTGTACAGTATATTTTGGCGAAGAACATCGAGTTTACCCGAAATATCAGACAAGGGAAAACATTTATGAAGTGACTTGATATTATGGATGCAATAAAGACCACAGCTGTCATAATCTGGCTGCTGAGGCACCATTTTATAACTGATCGCTAAATCAGTTTTCCAACCTTTATAGGCTTTAACAAATGCCCAGAATTGGCAGAAAATTTCCTCTACATACGGGTGTTTGGTATTCAATGAATCATATATATCCATTTTCCGACAGTGAGGAAAAAAATCCACGACAAACCAATGGTTAGCGTGACAAATCGGCATCAATAATCGATGAAATGAACAAAATTTGACGATTAAATGATCCAGAGGTTGTCTGCGCTCCAAAAGGCAGAAATCGAATGAAGAACATATCAGCGTTTGATAAACAGGGTTTTTGGACTGGAACACGTGAAGGATTTGATTAAGAATGGCATCGGAAACCCACGTTGAACGTTTCAAAAACAAACAAAGCTGTTTTTTATCGTATTCGACCCCTTGTATTTCTATTTTGTGATTTGAGGAAAGCATTTCGAATTTATCTTGCTCGAGACGGGGCCAAAGCTCCTAAAAAAATCAAAAAAATAAAATTTTAAGTAATTTATTGTTACTTCATGAGGAACAGAAAAATTCATATTACTCACAAATTTTTGCGAAGTTTACCTTAAATGAGGTCGCTGCAAGTCGATTACGAAGGAAATCGACTTCCATTTCAGATTCTGTCCCATTATCTTCAATATCAGAAAATAAACTGTCGGAATGCGCGGTTTCATCTATTGGCAGGTGGCCAACAGCTTTACTAGCACTTGAAGCTCTTGAAGACGTGTCCCGTTTGGTCACAAGATTGGCAGCTATCCGCGGAATTTTCGTCGGAGCGTTAGGCAGTTGTTTCGCCATACCAGAGGCGCCTTTTGGGTCAAGTGACGAATCACCAGGAGCGCACATATCAAAGGTGAATTCGGTCGGAATTTCGATATCTTGAACCGCGTCCATTGCTGACTCTTTTACAACAGTATACTAAAGTGAGGTTTCAAAATCGGTCTATCGTTTGATTAAAAAAAATGATTCAAACGCACCCGAAGAACCCGGTCATTATTGTAAACTTCGTACATCAAGGTACTAAACAACTCTTCTCGCACATGATCGGATTTTCCACATAGTTTTATGATAGACAGAATGTCCAAAGTTTCTGGAGCAGTGATTTTCTTCGGTGGGATCAAAAGTTTTCTATCAGATTTTGGCAACATTCCAACATGTTGATCGATGGTGGATAGCAATAAATGACCTGATCCAAGGGACTGCTTGGCCTCCTTTGACAGTATTTTCATCAAGCTTACTCCATTGGCATCAACAATTTTCCTACGACTCTCCTCGTACCTTTCAATAATTTTTCTCTTACTCAGCAGGAAAGGAACAGCGGGACAACCAACAACGTCAGACTCATCAGAGGCATTAAGATGAAACAAACTAAAGTCTTATAAAAACAAACCAAGTTAAAAGAAGCCGATAAACGATAATACGATTAAAGATTACCTTAAAAACCGGTACGACTGAGTTGCACGGCAATGTGCCCGTAACCGATTTTTGAAAAGCATAAGATTCCGGTCACAAAGCTCCTTGATGCATTCGATCTGATCTAGGGCCTCACGGGCATCAGGATAAGAATGTGTCCTCTTTCCGTTTGTTTCTGCCATACTATCGCGAAACACCAAGGAAGCATGAAAGGCATCCGAAGTGATTGCGCCCGATAGAAAGGCGAGATCGAAGCAGGACAACGGAGCTAAAAGAAAAGACGAATTACGAAAATTATGATCATCAAATATAATAATCTTACGTTGAATAAGGTCGTATTTATCCATTCCAATGAGCTTACCACACTGAAAACGTGGCAGTTTCACCACACAAACCCTCACCAGATATGGATAGGTGTAGGTGGAAGCATAATGGGCAAGATCCTCAAACTTGAAGTTTTTCCGCGTCGGATTTTCACTCTTCGACCACTGCAAAAATGTAGTCATGCTAAAAAACATACATTATTATACTTTATACCTGTTAAACGGAGTCGTTTAGTTTTGGATCATAATTTTGTAATCATAAAGTTTAAAAATTACTGGATTTTAGCGCCCTGCAGATTTCACCGACCCAGAAATAACATTTGAATTCAAGTGGAATTATGAAAATGTTACCCCTTCCAAGATAGCGCTACACGCTATTCAGTGAAACAAGACTGGCTAAAATCACCACTAGAGCAGCATTTCCTCCATACTTCTTGAATTTGAATTCAAAAAGGTTAGGGAAAGCTCTCTAGGCATTCACTTAGACCACAACGACAAGTTAGTTAAAACAAAAAATTCTTACAAACTCTTTACTCACGATTTTTGGTTTTTTTTCACTGAAGATTTAAAAGGAAGAAAATAAAGGAGGAGTGCGAATTATATACAATTTTTTAGAAAGTCCTCCTCCCAGTAGACTAGAGGTAGAGAGCCAATGAAGTAAGAAAAGTTTACCATCTGAGTGTCATCGTTTGCATACAAAACGAACGCATATTATCCTAATTATTCAATAAGTAGCCACTGTCTCACGTAAAACCAAAACTTATTCAGGTTCATTATTTTCATAAGAAAGAATAAGTTGTTCGATATTGAGCGCCAGGAGTTATAATTATATTGAAAAGTTACCAGATTTCAGTTTGATACGTGAATTACCATAAGTATGCCATAAGTTTTTAATACACTACCTACCAATTTAAGCACACCAGGTCCACCTGATCCAGGATATGAAAAAACCGAAATCATATTTTAACTGAGAGATGACACTGTGCCATCTTGTCGGAACTCTAGACCAAATGTCATACTGTTGTATATGGGTCACATAATGTGACTCCCAATATGTACGATCTTATATGGTACCCCCTTTTGTCAATTTTTACAAATCATATTCTCCGAAAGATTACTCGAAAGAACAGTCCCGAGGACGAGCCAGGACGGGGACCAAATTATTCCGAAATCACGTCAAACAGCCAGCGGGCTGTGATTTCGGAAGAATTTCCGGGAACAAATAAGGATCAATCCGGGATAAAAGTGTAGCACTCTAATGTGAACAAGCTTACTCATAATATACCACAATATAACTTTCTGGATTTAAGAACTTTGATTGTTCCATAGACTATGGACCATAGTCATTGTTCTTTATGTCGATTCAAAACTGACATAGGGTCAAGTTTTGGTCCTTCCCGTGTTCGGAGAAATCGACCGGACATCATAACATCATGGTCATCATTAACCGTAATCACAACAGTTCAAAAATAGTTCGTGTTCAACAATCCTATCAGTCGTCCTCATTTGATCTCTCCACTTGCACTCCATTTTTCCACTCCATTTTTGAACCATTATTGCATTTCAAAAAAACTAAATCGCGATCGGCGCCGACGTTTCCGTTTTTGCGAATGTGAAAGTAACGATTTTCCATTTCTATAATCTATGTGATTAGTGTATACCACTAATGAATAAGTGAATCAAAAGGACCTTTCCAAGTAGAAAATTTTTGTCTCCGAATGAGCTCATTTTGACATATAAGTAACTTCAAGGGATGAGATTAATAATGAAACAAACCA
>SCLD01021828.1:0-18240 GCA_004367895.1 Oikopleura longicauda
CGATTTTCTCCAAACTGATAGTGATTCCAGATATTTGCTACGTTTGCCATTTTGAATCCACATTCTACAATTGGATTTCATGTCAAGCTTATAGTATAGGGGCCCCTCAATAGTCTGATTATTTTGCTTTTAAAAACCAACCCAAGTTTAAACGGTTTCACATCTCGAGTTCGGATTTCTGAGACTTCTGATGGTTCAATAATCATTCGTTGCTGGTTTGAAATGAGTTCTAGATTTGTTGTGTTTACCCAATCGACCCAGTTTGCACGAAATAAAACTGTGATAGATGCAATTTCTTGATTTTCAATAATACCAATGGTGGATTTTAGACTTTATTCCGATAAAGTGTAAAATGTTCGAATTTTTTCAAAAATAACCCCTGCAATTTAATATTCGAAAAATGGAACATGTCTGATATCTATTGAAGTCCAAGCCCGATTCGTAAATTTTACACTTTTTCGGAATAAAATCTGAAATCTACCATTAAGAAGAATATTATCAAATGCGAATGATGCACCATTGAAGTTGAAACGAAGAAACAAATAAAAACTTTTTCGTTTTCTCCAAAGCTGAACCTCGAAAATATTTGCAAGCGATCGTTTTGGATGTGAAGTATCTTTGTCTTTCCCGGACATTTTCCTATCAGAAATAAAAATGATCATTGTTGGCCTTTTCGGAACATTTTTATCTTGAAGTGGAATTTTCGTACCCATGTCACACTGTGATGATTTCTGCGTCTCACAAATTTTCCAGGACCAGACGCGTCCACGGACTTCATCGTCCAATTTTTATTCCTGAAAAGTTTCGGACTATTTTTCATCGTCTCAATATTTTTGAAGAGGGGTTGAGTTGGGATCCGCCGTCCGAAGTTCGACTCCGCACACTCTCATAATCGCGTGAGTGAATTCCCTTTCCTAATTTCAAATCAAAAGCTATAGAAAAACCATGCTCCCAGCTTGGTGTTAGATGTTGAATGAATTTAGATTCAGCTTTTAGTCGTCTCACATTCTCTTGATGTACCAAATCAAAAGTTTCGCCTTGAAAGACGTCATCATCAAAATTGCACGCCCTTAAATTTTTGAACAGTGACTTCTTATCCTTACGCTGTGAGTGCTGAATACTAGAACTTACAGTAATAACTCGAATAGGAAAAAATATCTCATCTCGTACAATATTCATTTTGTCAATAATTATTTGTGTAGTCTGAAGGGAAAGTCTTGCCGACTAAGTTTCCCTTTTTGAATCTTTCAAGGTCAAATTGTAAAAATCATTAAAGTTCAAAATGAAAGGAATTAGAATCACAGTCATTGTCACACCCCCTCTTCTTGACAGAAAACTGAAGGAACTTATGATCAGACGGTGAGTAATATTTCATTTGAATAGAAGATAGGTGCGCACTTAGGTGTATACTTAGGATACGAAACGGATCGTGCCCAAATTATATTCTCAAAAAACGATGAAATTTATTCGTAGGCACATTCATAATCGAAATATACGTCATTGATTTACTCATTACAGCATGATTTGGGAGTTTAAAACTACAAAATAAGAGAAATTTCGACTTCAAAGGTGGCTCGAGGGCGCTAGAGAGGGTTAATCGAAAACTAAAATCCTTGTTAGTTCAATCCCTTGCGGTCATGTTAAGACATTAGGGAAGTTTCTATGGTGAAAATGTACTACGTTCTCGTTCAGAAATTGAGGCTTCCCGTCGAAGAATACCACTGTGCAATCATGCATTTCGTATTCGAATGATTCGGGTTCAAACAATTCGGGTTCAAATGATTCTGTAAAACAAACATTTTGTACTATTCAGTACATTTTTTATGAAATGAATGATCGACAATGTTTTTCCGTGTCGGGCCCCAGAAATGATTATTCCGTTCCTTTCGATAAGCAAACAAAAGTTTCGCAACTCCGTGTACTATCAAAGAAACTTTAAATTTAAACAAATTAAGAAAAGTTCACCAAGGCCCTTGAGACAAGAGTAAACAGGGTTGAAAGGAGATATCAGAAGCGCGTGGGTTTAAATCCAAAAAGAAATGGAGAAGACTTTGAAGTCCCCGCGAGCAATTCGCATTTTAGGTAAAGTTTAGGATCGGTTTAAACTTAACAGTATAGCCTATGTATAGGGTTCTTCAATATTTCCAGGGTTGGCATGAAAATAGACTGAACATAATGGTATTGTCAGAGTGGACTTTGTAGGTTTTGCGATTTTAAATCGGCTCAAATCGACCCACGTTAACGACTTATGTTTATTGATCATCCATTCAACGTCCTATTTTTTCGATCAACTTATGAGTTATTTTTAAGTCACAATGTTCCTTTATCAGTTCTTCATGGGTTCAATATTAAAATCTACAACAATGTTTTATCCTAAATGGACGACCGAATTCAATGTCACAGCTAGGGTTCCCGGATCGCTGCACTAAATACCGAACAACGGCAAAAAGTTTGTACCGTAGACTACGGACCGTAGTATGGACTCCGCGGATTCCAAGTAAGACTCTCAAATCTCTGTAGTCTACACTGCCATCTTATCTGGTGGACAAATTGGAGGAATTATTTCTGGTTTTTTAGGTAACTGATTTTATATATACCGGTTAACTAGGTACGGTTAACCAGAACGAAACCAGAAACATTCCCCTAAATTCTATCATTTCCAGATAAAAATTAAATTTTGGTATGGTCCATATGATAACCTATCGTACAATATGCTATATTGTAATTTATATGGTATGATTAAAATCTAGTTGAAAGAGCGTTGGACGAACAAACAGATTTTCTCGGTTTGCTCGGCGTTATCAACATTATCATTGTTGACTTCAGCCTTTGTTCCAAATATTTATCTGCTAGCAGTCACTTATGGAATAGCATCACTGGCTTTGGGAGTGATGTTCACAATGGTTATTGGGTTTGCGGCTGCGGGATTCAGGAACGCTTGAGCCATCAAAATTGTTTCTGTTATGAATGTAGTAAAGTAATTTTGAAAATCTAACATATTTGAGTATAAAAAATGTTATATTCTGCTCACAAAGGGGAGAACGACTCTCCAAATAAACAATATAGAGGGCGCCATTTCGGAGAATATGACAATTTTTTAAACTTAAAGATGTCGGAGTCAGTTTGTCCCCGACGCGAAATAATCACATATGAATTTATCTGTCGATTAGTTCTAGCCTAAATAAATTCCCGAAATACGCAGTCTCGCAATATCAATCGGTGTCATTGGAACTGCAGTGGGATCATCTACAATGCCAATTGTTATCCAACTATTATTCGATAAATATACTGTTCGACAATCAATGTCTTATATTCCGAATTTCGAAGGTATGCACCCTAGTAAAGCTCTGACACCAGAAGTGAGAAAAACAAAAAAGAAATCGAATGTGAAATTGACTAGCATTATGAATCCGTCGATTGTAATTTATGTCATAGCATTGGTTTTTACCCAAATCGGGAAACAAAGTCAATTCCCTTATTTCGTGCCACTCGCCAACCAGGTAAATGTGAAAATGGCGTCCTGTCCTTCAAAAATGGGTCATTAAGGTCGGTGTAGAGGGATATGACGCTGCCTCAATTCTATTTTGGATGGGCATGTTGGACATTCCATGTCGTGTTGCCGGTGGCTATTTCTCAAGTCTTGGATTCGTCCGTAAAATGGGCCAGTCCGTATTCGTGGGTATCATGGTCCTCTGTATCGGTATATTGAACCTCGCGTCCGTGTTCATTATCGAAGGATATTGGTCATTTACGATATGGGCAATTTGTTTTGGCCTCTGTTATGCTCTACCCGTTAGCTCACAGTATTCAGGAGCGTTTCCGTCATGTGACTTGACCTTATTTAGGTTGGATTTGGGCAAAAAGCTGGCCTGAAAAAAGAATGACCTGAAAAACGTAAAAAGCCATGGGCGAATTCACTCATATTGATAATATTTCTAAAGTTTTGAGTTTCTTCTGTTTTGTTCTACTTATTGGGGTAACGATAGCACCAGGTAAAGTGTCACTCTGATTGGGTAGCAAATTAGATTAATTCTTAATAATTAATTATTCAGTGATAACTGGGTTTTTGGTGGAACAATTTTGTACTTATGAAGTTACCTTTATTTTTGCTGGAGTCATGATGTGTATGGGAGGAACGAGTGCAATAATTGCACGATGCATTCATGGCCAATCAGAAGAGAGTAAAGAAGACATTGACCAATCAGAAGACTAAATGTCTATCTAGAACTTATAAGCTGAGAATTCAATTTTTGTCACAACTGCCAAAAAGAAAACTATGCCTCATAAAATATGACTCATATCATGATACCATTGAATTGTTCCAAGTAAAAATCAGTGCGAGCGAAGGCAATCAAAAACTTTTTTTCAATTTTGCGTCGCCCCGCTTTTGAATTTTTACTTGAGGATTTCTTTTTTGATTTTTGAAGGTTTTTATTGTGATTTTTTTGTGAATTTTTGGTAAACATGCTCCGAACAAGATCAAATCTTTTTTCGGTTGAGGTTAGTTTGAGTTTCCAGAATTTAGCAGAAAACCAAACCGAGTAGTAGAACTGGTTTGGTGTTGTAGTAGTGTTGTTGGTGGCGATAAAGATACAGCAATACTGCAATCGTTCAAGAGACAGAAACAATTTTGAACAGTTAGAGAAGCGGGGAGGAGGGATGCCCGGACGAATCGGACATTATTCGGTTTTCAAGGATAGTGTACAGAGAGTACGGGGCTAAGTTTGGCACTCAGCTGAGTTCATTTTGGCACTTATTCGGTACTGGCTAAAACTGGGTTTATACAGTTTGGATTGAATGTCGTACGTGATCATATAGGGATGGTAGAACGGTAGTACAGGTCTAGTACGGGTCTTGTAGTACGATTTGTACCGTATAAATAAGATTTCGGTATAAAATACTGTAGAAGTACTGTTAGTGTGAGGTTATCAGGACGTCCAATGATTCGTTCTTTGGAATTGGAAGAATACTGGCTCATGATTGGTAGACCAATGAGATTCAAGGATCACGGAAGAAATTCTGTTGATCGGCGGAAAGACTTCGATGTGGAACAGTCAAAAGTGACCAATCTTTAATTAATTCTCTAGTTTTTGGATTATAATATAGAACGTAGCGACTTTTCCTCGATGAAATCATTTGATTACGTAATAGTGACATCATGATGACGTTATAATCCTATCCTGAGTTGCTTTATAATTGTATCTTGAACTTTTTCTTTTTTTCGTTTATTTATATTCAGTGAAGCTAAAATATTTCGATTCTTTTTGTCTTGACGTAATTTTTCGATTATTTTTAACGCTTTATAAGTTTGACTTCAATTGACCACACACCTTTTCTCTGAGCTATCGAATGGTCAAATATTTTTTGAGAGGTCATTTGAGGTCAAACAGTTCCTATACCAGGATTGACAAGTGAATATTTTGCATCTTCTGATCCAATTTCTTGAAAATATTTTTCCCAATCCCATTCAATAAATAGCTGGGTCAGCTGGTAAACTTCTGAATAAACCATTTCTAAATTTTCTCGTTGATCTTCAGTTAGATTTGGTCCTGCATATTCGAGCATATTCATAGCAAATAAAACATCTTTTCGATGATTCAAAAATTATTTTTCCAAAATATATTTTTTTAAAAAACATCCCTAAATATATATTTCTCAAAATAACCCTAGATAACCCTAGATTTTGAATCATTCCTAAGCTCATTTGATGCAGTGCTCCCATATTGACAGAAATAATTCTTTCGTCGATAATTTTTTCCATAAAAGAAAATCCAATATGTTGATAGGCTCCGAAATAAACATCGTTTATAAGTTCATCTCTCATGTGAATCGTTCGTAAATTGTCAAAAACTTTTTCAAGAAATTTATACGCTTCTTTGAGGTAGGGACTAAAATATGTGTTGGTTTTGGCCCAAAGTTTTGGGTAAGGGTTGGGTTGAAGTGTCAAACCTGCTGGTACCAAGACATTCGTTCATCTGCCAATCGAATTTATATTTTAATTTGAGGTCAAGTTCATCATTTATTTTTGGGTTTATAATCGACTCGGCTTGGCGTCTAATATCTTCAAATAACTGTTTTCCAATTTCACGCATTCGTCGTGGTGCCCGGCGTGAAGCTTCAGAAAATTTATCTTTTTGGGATTCATAATTGGTTCGCGGACCGACCGACTGACCGTATTCACGAAACCCTAAAATGAATCCGTGCCTGTTGAATGACTCCTTATGTTCGTTTCTACGTCTCGGACAGACTTTTCCATGTAACTCAGATTTGTGACAAATTGTAATATTTGATTCAAAGTCAAATCTTTCGCATTCTCTCGATTTATACTCTGTTCCATTATCGTTCGTAGATTTCGTTGCAATAAACTTTCTACACTTCGACTCAATTCCACTGTGATTTCGCTTGGTGACGTTAATAAGAAATCGGAACAAAAATCGTAAGCTAAAAAATAGGTATTACATGCATGTCAACGTTACGGTTGACCGTTGAGGACCAAAGAGGACCACAAGTGCGAGATAACTTACCAGAAGCAATATATTTTTGTAAAAGTTGATGAATAACCAAAACTGATTTTGAAAATGGAAGTGTTTTTGGAAATTTTGATTGAGATTTTAAAATTATTTGAGCGAAAGAAAAACTGGAAAACGTCTCTTCTTCGTCTTGGTTAGAAACAGTTATGCTAAAGAGGGGGGCCTCTTCCCGAGGTACATTTCGTCCGAATTTCGCATAGGGTAGCTTTATTTTTGACGGTTTATTATGTTACCTTATACTTGTAGTGAAAATGTGACCATATTGTGACAGAAGTCCTTGATTATACTGTTTCATAATATCAGGGAGAACGGCTTCGACGTCTTCAACAAGAAACCATAACTTTCTAGATAAAAAATAATCATCTGTTTAGCCGAAAATAATTTAAGTTACCTAGACTTTTGCTGAAAGCTAGTATCAGCTTTTTAATTTCAATAAGTTGGCGACATTCATCCGAGTTCTCTGTACGTATAAGAATAACGACTTTTGATACAGCTGTTAGTAGCTGCCTTTCAAGCCATGTTCGATTCACCAAAGTGTCCAAATTGTCATTTTCAGATGGACTTGTGACATGTGATGTTCCAAGTGATGTTCGCAATCGGCGAAAAGTTGCGCGAAATTAATATTTGACTTTTTTCGTTTTTTCGGAATTCGGAAAAGTAGCGCAGCTTGTTCTTCGCGTTCGAGACGATATTGAGTTATGAAAGATTTGTTTCCTCCTGAAAATAGTTTGAGTCACGATCAGGGGTCCGAGGGAAGGTCCAAATCTGTCCTTGGGACGAGCAAGAGGTGAAAGTTTATCTGACTTACCGAGAAGGCGATGAATGTGGAGGCATTTATAAAGCGGTTTGAAATCTATGAGTTCTTGAATCGATACGTCTTCATCAAAATGATGATTTCCAAAAGTGGTCGTGGCTACAGAAAATTCTGACTTTGTTTCTTCGTCCTCTGAGCCAAACGGATTCGACGATCCCTGCCTCTGATCAGCTTCGGGCATCTCGTTTTCAATTTGACGTTTGCGTGTATTAGAAACGTGGACGGCAGGACCGTCCGTATATCGTTTTAAAATCTGACAACCTACGGCGGTCGAATTGGACTGGACACTTTCGAGATAGTTTTTGAATTCTTTTTCAGATGTTTTTGATATTTCGGATTTATAATTTGCGAATTTCGAGATCATTATTTTCGAGAAATGAAACTAAATGTTTGTTTATATTCGGAGTGGTACACTTTCGATTTTACCTGGCGACAGTTTTCCAAATGTTCATGGCGAATAAGCTGAATAATTTTCAATGCCGAATAATATTTTCCAAGTTTCATTTTTGCTTCGAGTTTTTTCATTTCAAGAAGAGCTGGTAAAAGTGAACTCAATCGACCAATCGTTGAATTGATATTTGATTGCTGTTTTCGGATACGCAAGATTTCATTGTGTCGACCTAAAAAAGTTAAGGGTACCAGGGTTAGTTCCCGTTTTTTGAATTTTTTATTTTTTTAGATTCCAGTTTTTTTGATGCGATATAACTAATATCATATTAGGACAGTTAACATTTTTTCATACCTAATATCTTGCCACCAAGTTCTTGTAAATCATGATTGGTCGAGGCGACTTTTCTAACAAGTTTCGTTGCATCACCTTCTATTCCACTCAATTCATTTATAGCTTCGACAAAATTCGTATAATGGAAACCACACATTCGTTCCAATTTTTTCTCAAATCGAGAGACGTGACCCAATACATATACACTGAAGTTTGGGATTTAGATTTGGGTTAGGTTTGGATGGTACTCACTTTTTGAGGGCCAAGTTAACAGAATTCTTGTCGTGATTTTCAATTTCTGCGAGGATTTTGTCATGTTCTCGAGATAATTCTTCTTTTTTCAATAATCGCTTGTCCCTTTTTGCTTGATCTTCTGGTGATAGTTCTGAATGGTTATTGTTAAAGGGGACTACACATAAATCAGAACTAAGAAAAAAGTCATATTATCGGATCGAATCGAAGACCGATCTTATGATTCTTACAGAATGATGTAAATTATGATATAATTGTATGTTAGACCATCAAAAAATGAAAGTAGCCAGTTAAAATGAACTTGAGAGCCGCCACTTGATTTTTGAGCCAAAATGACTAAACCTCTCAAGTCAAAACTCTCAGGTCGATTGAAACTGACTCGTCGGAACGTTTTACTCTTCAATCGGTGGGTTCACTTTTTGACCGCTAAAGCCCAAGACGAACCTGTGAACGAATATTTGAAATATAGAAGAGCGAGGGCGGGTTGCATCTCTAATTTTTGTCGATTTCACTCATTTCACTCGGTCATTATTTTGGTTTGTAGTTCGAGATTTATTTGAACGAAAATATGAAATCGGAAATAAAATTAAGGATAACACACATCGAAAATGTCACCTTACGTTCAACTTAATCTCAACATCCTCCAAGAGGTAATATTTCAGCCCAACCCAGTTTTCCCTCCACCGCAGGTTGGTTGATATTAGGACTACCCTCAAATCTATCGAAGCCCTCCGTTAAGTTCGCTGACCCACTAACCTTCATGTTTTGATTTCTTTTTTTCCTTTTTTTGTTTTCTGTGTTTTCGTCCGGCGGTCGATGAAGGAGTAGAGGCAGGTGATCCAGACAGCCTGGCCGAGTAAATTGAGCTTTGCGTCGATGGGCGACGGGAACTCATTCCTAAAAAAAGGTTACACACTCGTTACACATCCAAGTTGACCATTCATAGTTCACCGGTCACATGAACCACGTGGTCAATAGATCCTCCAGGCAAATGTGATTTACTCAAGTTTGTTTTACTTTCATTATCTGATAGGGAAAGTTCATTTATATGTTTGAACTTTTGAGCTAGTTTCAAAATAAATAATTTGATTAATTTACTAAGTAAAATTTAACATGACTTTTCGAACATGTTGATCTATACATGAATAAATTACCACGTTACAAGCATGTGAAATATAGGGGACCACAGATTAGACCGATGCGTCATGACTCATTAGGAATTTTGATTCGAATTTGTAACCCCTATACTTTGGCGATATTATACTTTTTGAAAAATAAACCTATTTTCTCTAGTTCTAAAGAATGAAAGTGATAGGGCGCTTATTAGTCTCCACTTGTTTGTCACTTTGACTATTCAAAATAAAGCCAATTACCAATTACAGTCAGACCAAGTCATTTAAGATTTATAATGAATATATTTTATTCTCTCACTTATATTTATTACTGCCAAAAAATCAAACTCCAACTACCCAGAACTCAGTAGAGGGGTCAAACTACAGTATAGGGGGTCACACAATAGCGTGACCGATCTGTTCTTGAACTTGAAAACATAAGAATGACTCACTTAGCCTTGGACTTGCACTAATTAGAGTGACCCAGCTCCCATGCATATGTGGGTCATTCCAATATATGCAAGTTCAAGACCGGGTGAGTCACTATTATGTGTGACCCCCTATACATAGCAATCAATGGCTTCTCAAGGTCAAATTACAAAATTTTACCAAGAGAAGATGATTGAACTTTGAGAAATATCGATAATAATATTACTTTTTTAATGCATAAGTAAAATAACAAGACTTAAATCAAACTTGATACACAGGTTAGTGAAGTTTTTGATGTGCCATATTTTATATTGTATAAACTATACAGTACCTTTACGAGAGACCAGTTTCTAATTCACTATTAAACGCGAATCCCAACCTGTTATTTACGAAAATTATTTCAAAGCTGAAGTTCAAATTGTCGTAATTACAGATCGTGGCCTACTCAGAGATCTACGAGATCAAACATTGGATCTACATCCAATGTAAAAACTATCGGGAAAACGCACCCCACACATAAGAGTGACCCATACGGCCTTGAGCTGGCACACATCAGAATGACCAACTTGATCTTGAACCGAGCCGAGACCAGCGAGTAGTCGCTTGTGGAACTCTGCTGGAAGTAAATAGCGATTTCAAAAATCGGAATTCATTCCAAATAACTTTTTAAGTATGAAAAGCTAAAATTCCAAAGAAATTAAAAAAATCAGTTGCCAAAAATTATGTTGTAGTAACCGCCTGGGGGTTGAACTAATCGGTCATTAGCCGGACATTGGGACTGCATGAGTCATATACTTTACGTACCTGATGTTGTTATGTTGAGGTAATTCTAATTTTCAGTCTTTTCATTCTCTCTAAACTTGAAAATCTTTCTCTCAAGTCTGAGATCCTCCAACTCACCGAGAAAAACGCGTGGGCGGATGACTCATATTTTATATGAAATGCATCATGGTGAGTCAAATTAGTCATCGCGAGGAATTTACAGAGCGATAATTATTTCTAGAAACAACCAACGGAATTGTTTAAGAATTTTAACTACAGTGGCGAAGAAATTTCACAGAATTACTTATCAGAGAAAAAATGTTTTAGTCTTTGGCGGGACTCAGACTTTATTCCGAGAAAACTCAAAGTTTTCGAGTTTTCAAAAACAAATTTGGTTAAAAATGAGCGCTACATTGTTTTGCTCAACATTCGGCTCAAAATTCCAAAACTTATTTTGAAAATTCGAAAATTTAAATTATCTTTCTCTGAATAAAGTCTTAATCTCGCCTTTTTGACCCAAATCAACCAGAACTAACCTTTTGACTTTTCTTTTGAACTTTCTTTGATGGTTTGATCTGACCATGATATTGATTTCTCATTCTTACGTCTCATTCAATTTTATTTTTATGGTGTTTATTATTATTTATCAATCTTTTCACAAAGTTCACATTCCCGGTGGGTTTTAAAAAAAATAAGAGTAAAGGGGACGATCAATTAGAACGAATTTTTATTAACAGACGAACACACATTTGGCAGGTGGAAATTGATTATTTGAATTTTTCGAAGTTTTGAGATTTGAAATATGACCAAAACGACCGAGTTTGCCTCGATTAGAGTCTGATTGTAAACTCGGTCATGTGACATGTGGCATGTATCATTCAAAATAAATGGTGAATGTGGCAATTCGTATAGGGGCCTATCTATTAGGGTGATACACATTTTAACATAAAGATAAATGTACAAAAATAAAATGTATAAAATGATCATGTGAATAATAATAACCCTAGTTATGAACAAAAATCTCATTGTGAGTTACAGCATATGTATAAACTATGTAATACATAAAATAATTTACATTTTGAACTTGATGACTTTTGCGAAATGATTCGTTCAGCTATTTGATGAGTTTTTTCCAATCGGCGATCCCATTTCGTTTATCACAGAATCAAACCAGCAAAGGTTATTCAAAAGTAAAACCTCGACCCAGCACGGACTAAAAATTTATATTAACCCTTATTGACAACTTTCGGGGTGATCACACTCAGGATAATTTCCGGAAACTTTTTCCAGCCATCTTGTAAAGGCACTATAAAAGATTTTTGGGCTTGAATAAGTTCCGGGTAAGTGCACCCTCATATGATATCATACTCTTGCAAAAAATATTCTGGAAAAAGTTTCCGGGATTTGTCAATAACGGTTTATTTACTTTCCATTCACCCTTATCCAACCAACTTATTCAGATCTTATATAACCAGGTCCCCATCCCTTGATAAAACTCATTCTGACCGAACACATATTTTGAATGCTTGAAACGGTTTCGTAATTTCCTCCAGCTACGGCCTCTTTCAGTTTGTTAGCGAAAAATTGGGCACAGAAAATTGTTGTAGACTCGCCCGATCGTAATTTATGAATGTGTCTAAAATATTTATATAAAGTTTGAATTCTATAAAAAATCTAGCCAAAGTATAGGTGAACGTATAGGTACCTTGGATCTTTGTTAGTCTTGAGATTCCAATTCATACTTTGAATATATATTGACTGGTTGGAAACATTTGCCACAGTCACTGTATTCCCTTCTTTTTCGATATTCATTCCTTTGCCAATGTAGAGAAGGGTTCTTTCACCCGTTTATTTAAAGACCCAGAATCACGGACATCAAATATCGCCCGTCAGGCCCTGGGAAATTCCGTTTTTTAAAAAACGTTCCTTTTAACCACATCATTTCGTTCAATATTAGCAATAGTTCCTAACAAGGATTCACGCAAGGGTCCAAGCCTTGATGCCCGTCCTCCAGACACACATAGTCCGTGAAACCCTGGTCCCTAAGCAAAATCTTGAAAATGAATCTCCAGCAGTTCCACCATCTATTGTCACCCTGTGTGCGAATCCTGAAATTGAAAAAATGATTTTTATAACTGTAACGAAAAAACTAACCTTTGAAAGTTTCACATTTTTGATTCAGTTCGTAATAATTAATTTGAATCCAGGGATCGGCATCACTTTGTGACTCATAATAACTCATGTCCGATTGAAATCGAGCTTCTTGCTTTGTGAACATTTCTTTAAAATATTGTTCTAATCCTACTCCCCCTTATATTGATGATTTCAAACTCACCATTGTCGGTATTATTCTGAAATTCGAGGCATAAGAGATTGTCATCAGGTGTTGCTACAGGGGGAGTATCACCCATGTATGAGTCATATGAAACTGGTCTTGGTGTTCCAAAACCATTCGGTTGTTGATTTGGTCCGCTGACAATTGCATAACCGCCATTCGATGGTATTCCCGGCACTGGCAAAAACTAAATTCGAATGTTAAATATGACCAAACATTAGAACCAAAACTTACTGGTTGCTCATAGAAAAATCGGTGGTTTTGTGTTCGCTTTGTATAATGCATGGGGTTAAGACAAATCTCACCTGACATCGCTCCCATATGATCTAAATTATTATACATACATGCGGTATTTTCTCAAAGTTCAACTTATACCAGACCAGTTCTACACCAAAACTTTACAGTACTTTGAAAGGACCTACCACTTTGATATGGATATCGGCATTGTGGCATAGGAACTAGCTGGTGGTAACTTTTTATGTCTGGAAGTTGAAATATTTTAACAAAATGAAAATGTGGAATGACTGGAATGGGGATATACGACTGAGAATAAATCTGATAACGTTGGATGCGTCTTTCCGATGGTTATTTGGCCCGATTTTGGCAAGGACAGTATACAGACGACGATCCTCAGGAAGGCACATTCCACTAATCTACCGTGACGGACGGTTCATATATCCGGGATATAATATCCCTGTCCTTTACGATTTAATATTTGCATTCGACCGTCCAATGACCGTGGGACTCTAATGCATGCTGAATCGGGATTCTTTTCTTCGCATGCTGCATACAATGCAGCTTTAATGAACTTTTTATGCTGACTCACTACCCTTTATCAAGACTATTTGTCTTTGAAACTCATTAAAATGAAACGAATTTGCAAATAATGGCATGAATCAGGGGCATTTCTTATTCGTAGACACGAAATGTCTTAACTTTTAAATCTTCAAAAGAAATATATTATCGCCGACATGGCTGTAATAACACTTCGATTTAATCTAATCGATTTATCAGGTCTCCTTGAACTACATGATATTAAGTTCCTTCCTATGTATGTTTCGCTGTGATCATTATCGCGTAGGACTCTTCTTACTAATGCCTTTCAACAGTTCAGTTTTTTTCGAAATTTTTATGAATGATAAAATCTGAAACCTTGCACTGAATCGAACCAGGGAAAATTCGAGTCGGTCAACCGATTATAAAATGACATTTCTGTTAAATGTTTATGTTTAACTGTCGGCCGGGCGTAAGTGTGGGCCATAAATCGATTATAGTTACAGACAGCTATAAATACCGTCTGTTTTAGCTATGACTTTATATGATTTATTGGCTATATATTATTAGTTATAACCGGTCGAATCGTAATTCCTTTTTTTGTCCAACCCAAAATGTTTGCCCCAAACCCTACCAAAAGTGTTTTGCGAACATATCAAGTTATGTCTAACGGTACGAAAAATTGATTGATCGATACAGGAGGGTCCACGGGTGACAGACAAAACCTACTCATTTGAACTATTTCCTTAATCGATGCTTCATAAAATTTTCTATCTTGAGATTTTTCATGCATGCACTTTGCCAGATCTCCGGCGATTTCATTTACTCTAAAACATGACACATAATTTATGAATCATCAAAATTGAAACAATGAATTCACTCTTGTCATATCGAGACATAAAACTGTCTGGTTTTGCATGAAAGGGAAGGGTTTTAGAACAGCAAAGATATTTTAGGGTAAATCATAATTACGGTTGGTAGTACGCCCATAGTGGTTTAGATATAGTCTAGAATTTATTGTCTCACCGGTTTCGTTTTTGATTGGAGGTTTCCATTTTTCAATTTTCTCGTCCAATTCGAGATGTACTTTTCTTATTAATTTTTTATCTGCCCTATTTCAGGGGCGATTTCGTATTCTGCTCTTCAGACCCTGAAAAACAAGCCAAACCAAGTCCAGACGGTGAAATTGTCTAAAACGAAAAAACAACGAAGAAATCATTATTCAAAAGGATATCCTCTTGTAATAATACCTTTTGTAACGATTTTTAACTTTGTCCTTCCGACCTCATGACAAATCTCGATACCGGTTATGTCAACGGTTGGTAACTGTTGTGCAAATGAAATATTGGCTGTGGTCAAAAAATGAGAGGATTCAAATCTTCCTCCATTTTTTCGTCATGGTTTTGCCACGGTAACACTATGGGAGACCCAGGTTGGTGAAAGGCAGGTGAAGGTAGTCTTACCTGGAATTCAGATATAACTTATGTGGTCATTCCATACAGTTCGATAGTTGCTGTTCGGACTGTTCGCCTTTTTCGGAATTTAAAAAATCAGATACCAAGTGAATTCTAGTTTATTGAAAGAAAGATTTAAAACTCAATGAAGATGAAAATATGATATATCATATATGGCCATATTTGGGCGTGTATAATAATATGGTATATCATATACCGTATATGATACCGCATATCAAACTTCGATTATCAATTTCTTTAGCAAGAATTAAAGTCATGAAGTTCGATCGCGCTGAAATATTGCTGATCAGAATCATGTTTGCATTCTGGATTCTTGCTAACATCAAAATCGTCGTTGAACCAAACATTTTCCATCTCAAAACTACTTCCTTCGCCTTTTTGCTTATAATATATTCGTATCTTTTGAACAGGTACCTTGAAAAATATAGATTTCTAAAGATGATTAAATTTGAATTCTAAAGCTATTCTGAATTTTTTTGATCTTAGTAGTTTACTAACCGAGACACCGGTGGATAAACCGGTAGGATAAATCTCAAAATAGGGTTTATGATGCGCATTAAACTTTTGATTTGTTTCCAATTTAGCATCACTGGATTCGGGATCCCCAATCGAAACTAACGACTCCGAATATGGACACACTGTTTTCGTAAGTAATTTAAAACCAACGCCATCATTCTCGCCTTTAAGTTCTATTTCGATTTTAATTTCTACTTCAAATGGATCACCGAGAAGAGTCTCACAATTGGTGCAGGCTCTAGGTCTTAAAAGAGTGTCAACCATCTCGAGAAAAAATGTCAGAAATTCTGCCAAAAATTTTTTTCTCAAATTATGGGTGGTACGCCCAATGACTTTATATCAAATGCCACCGCCCTCTCCATTTTTTGACAAAAATTTCCGGAGTTCAATTTGCAATCGTATGGTGATAATTTCGTCAACATCAAATCAATGACTCCATGAGACAAAATAAGATATGAACTGATATTGAATCATCATAAACTTTTTATTTTCAAAAAATGGGGTGGTCAAAGATAGGTCAATATCGATTGTAACACCCTTAAGCATTTTTGAATGGTTTCCACCTTACTGATAAAGCTTGAGCCTTTATTCGATTGCCTAAAGCACTTTCTTTGCTTTCTTAAATAAAATCGCGTGTCTCCTTCATCCATTTGAGAAATCACCCCACCACAATCTTATTTAAGAATTTATATTGTTATCGCCAAAAGATTTTCAGAAAAACTTTCATTCCATTCCTGGTTCCTCTACACAAACTGCTTTTGCAAAATCAAGCGTGTCCCATCCCTCTTCTAGTTGACCAGCCTTTTTCGCATACTTTGAAGTACAATCAGGGTGTCTACAACGCTCAAATGGTATCATAATAGATTAAATCAAAATGCGCCAGGTTAAGTTTTGTGGACACCCCATGTATAACCCCACAGAAGATAATTGCCGATATGATTCCATTCTCCACAATTCCTATCTACATCCCAGTGTTCTTGCCAAGGATCTGGGTGCTCGCATAACTCATGAATATCTCCCACATCAAGACAATGTTCACAACATTTTTTAGTGCAGGCGGGTGGCGTTGTATCTTTGGAAGGCGGTTTTTCTTTGGGAGGCGATAAATCTTTGGGAGGCGATGTATCTTTTAGAGGGGTGCGTCTTCTCGAGAGTCATTTGGTCCAAATGTCGAATGAGGTAGTAAAGAGATGACGACTATCGTGAAGGGACACCTCACTTTAGAATTCTGTGTCAATCTAACCAAGCTGAGACGATTTGACTTACCACACCTTCGCAATCCAAACCCACTTCAAAATTACCATTCTTATGATTAAGACCATATCTGATAATGAACAAACCTCTGAGCAGCGGTAAAAAGTGAAATAATCGCGATGTAAAATTGCATATCGGTAATTTCAAAGTTTGAAATGACAGTTATGTCAATTTGTATTCCAGATGTAAGGGAGATGGCTTATTTATTATAAAAGAATTAATAATAGCGGAACATCATTGTCAATGCCATCACGTGACAGCAGTTATTCCCCGAGTTCTGTTTACGACGATTTTTTGACACGATTCAAACGATAGAAAATTCTCAGAAACCACGAAGTACCCGGTGATACCCAATTTGGTCCGTGTGGTAAGCGAATGACGAATCTATTGACTTAAATTGATAGAATTTCTACCAACTTCCACCGTAGAAGCATGAATTTTGGTTGTGATTTAAAGGAAAATGAACTGAGATCAACCCAGGACTTTAAAAGGGACGTTAATTTCACTTAAATGTCGATTCAATGATTTAAACAAGACGACTTTCAAAATTATTCTAGATAATGACAGGTGATGTCGCCCGTTGAAATAACGATTGAACTTGATCGAACCGTTCCAACCTCAACAGTAATTCAATCGTCAGAAGAAAACATTGCAAAAATAACAATTATTATAATTTTATCAATGTTCCTGGTCAGGGTCCAACGAACTTGGAACTAACGTGCGAACAGCGAACACTTTTATTCAAAACATCGAACAGCTACACTGTTGAACAGGTATCACATCAAGAACAACGAACATTGCAAACAGTGCGAACAACAAACAGTGCGAGCGGACCATTTTTTTAATTCGCCGAACACGGCGAACAGGTTCGAACACTTGTTCGGTGGTCCCTGGTTTCTGGTAACTTCCTGAAAAGGTGAAAATCCCGGTAAGTTCAAATTGCTTAAATGTATTCCGTGTTAGAATAGAAAAACGGTTCTTTGATAGGATGTTGCCATGTTGAAAAGGATATTGATAGGGATGTTGATACTGATTTGATGGATCCGAATAACTCCGAATTACAATAGAAATTCTATTATGATTTAAACCACTTCGAAAAAACGCATGTGATCGACATTTCTAAGAAAAAAAAACAAATTTTGAATGCTCCGAGTTTGAATGCAATTAAACACAGAAATATTGAGCATCCGAGTCGGATGATCCGACATGCTACCCTAAAATTCAGAATTGTTTAATTTTTAACTTTAGTTGCTTAAATTTTTACCC
>SCLD01021938.1:0-18230 GCA_004367895.1 Oikopleura longicauda
ATAGATTGTCGTTTTTCGCTAACAAATTGACGCCATTTGTTAACTATGATATTCGTGTTATTCCGGTCAATCGGGGTAGATTTAATTTTTATCAGTCAATTACTAATAATTTATTTTTCAGTGACACGTGGTTACAATACAACCATTAACCAGTGGACGAAACTGAACCCGCCAGTTAATTTCAAACGTGTCAAATTGACGCCGAACGAAGTGACACTGAAATGGGATGATGTTGAGTATGCGGTCTACTACCGCGTCTACTATCAGTCCGAGTTGACCAATGTATCGATGCTCGTCACCGACTACGCCGGCGTTGTTATCAATGACTTGGAAGAAACGACACTGTACAATGTTACAGTCGAGGCCGTGGCCGCCAACGAGATACCTGGTGTACGCATTATGGAACCCGTCATTACCGAGGCGCGCACTGTTGAAGATTTGGAAATTTCGACCATTGAACCCTGGCGTATGGTGGTGGATTGGACCGGCACCGAAAAAGCGATTGCTTATGAGGTACACGTTAACTCGACTCAGTACAATTTCGTCATGCGCGTTCGCACTAACAAGGCCTTCATTCGTCAACTTGAGCCCGGTATTTTGCAACAGATCAAGGTCACTGTCATCACCGAGCTGACACGCTCTCAACCCGTCCTGGTTGCCGCCTACACCACACTGCCAATTCCCGAGTCGGCACGTATCAAGAAAATTACGCACTCGATTGTTGCCACCGAGTGGAATCAGGCTATTGAAGACTGGGCACCGGCTTATCCAGAAATTTTCTATCGCTGTCAAATCTTCATGGACAACTACAACTTAACCGTGGTGAATGAGACGACGACTGATTTGAAGTTCAAATTTAAAAATCTTGAGATGAACACACGATACACAGTTTTCCTGCAAACCGCTTCCCCGTATACCGAGTCCGAAGTACGCGAAATCTCTGTTCGAACGCTGTTGCCTGACTCGCCTGACTTGGATTTGGATATGATCAATGATGATAGTATTGTGATGAGCTGGAATAAGACAGAGGGACTCGATTATGCCGTTTGGATGCGTCCACTTTCGAGACCGGGCGCTATGATTGTTCAGTGCGAAATTCGCGAGACGGATCTGTACGAGGTTAAGGGTCTGGTATCTGGTTGTTTGTACGAGCTGGTCATCTATGGTCAAATTTGTCCCGAGGTGTTGTCGGTTGATGACGATCGAAAACGCATTGCGGATCAAATGTTCTATACGCGATTGGAACCGGTCGAGGGAATCATAATCGTCGAGGATGACACAAGCGCCAATATAACCTGGGATCACGTGTCCTTGGCTGACTATTACATTATTATGTGGTGGAACGAGGACGATTCAAGTGGCAATATGACGAAAACAAGCTACATGAATGATTTGAACATTGATGATCTTGAGCCGAATACGTTGTACACTGCTGATATTGGCGGAATCAACGCTGACACATTCTCGAACAAGGAGACCTTTCAATGGCACACTAAAATGGAATCAATGAAACCCAAACTCATCCGTTCAGAGGACAATTACTTCCACTACGAATGGGCAGACGTATCGGGCGCGGATTCATACTTTTTGCAGTTGATAGAGGAAATTGATGATTGGCGTCAAACACCGCAACAGATCGATCTAAATATTGAAAGTAACCAGGTTAAATTTGAGGGTTTGAAGGATGGAACGCAATACTCGATTAAAATGTACGCTGAGAATATGTATACAACGTCAGTTGTTCGATTCTTGGATGCCTGGACCAATTTGATCTTGCCAAAAGTAGAGGTGGCTTCGTTTGAGGATACACACTTTAAGTTGTTACTCCAAGTTGTCGACAAGTCTCTTGGTTTCTGGGTTGAGATCAATGGCGTCAATGAGACAATTAAAACAACACGGCTTGAAACAGTTGAACGTGTTGACAATGGTACTACAATGACATTCGCTGTCTTCGAAAAGACAGACCTGGATCAAGGCAGTCTTCAAGAAATTCAGATCAAAGCCGTAAACCACAACACCACTTCGCACGTTGTCTCGCGCAACATTAATCTACTGTTGAACACACCAGCCAACGTGACGATCACGCCTGCCGATGACAATATCTATCTAACATGGAATCAAGTGGAGAAAGCAAATTCGTATCGTGTCTCACTTGAAGCTAATGGTATTTTCACTAACGCCACTACTGATCGAAATCACCACGCTTTCCACAATTTGGAGCCCGGCACAATGTACAAGTTGCGCATTCAGGCATTCAACGAGGAGACAATATCACGATATGCTGAGTTGTCGACATTCACACGTTTGGTTACAGTTGAAAATATCAGACTGGTCGATGTGGAACCACATTTTTTTGTATTGGAGTGGGAACCGGTTCACGGCGCCCTTGAGTATTTAGTGACAGTGATGGAACACGAAAACTCGGCACTCAATATAAGTGAACCGACCGTTTCGGAGTTTGTTACGTCGAACTTAACAATTCAAATCGATGACCTCTCACCCGGCACCAAACACACGTACTCAGTAGCCGGTGTGAACGAAGACACTTTGTCTGACAGTCGCCAGTTCACTTTTTATACCGAGTTGGAGGGCATTCAAAATCTGCGCATGGAGGACATCAAACACTCGGAATTCATTGCCATGTGGTCCCACGTGCCCAATGCGCTCTCATATGAAACCGTACTGATGGATGAGAATCACAAGGAGTTGGAGATCAAGTCGATCGACGCAAACGTGTTCTACGACAACTACCAGAAGTTTGTCGGCTTGGCACCAGGTATCAAATACATTATCAGTGTCCAAGCGTTTAACGACGTCACATCGTCAAATGCCCTCGAGATTGAGCAGTTTACAAGATTGAAGCCATTCGGGAAAAATGCGGTCAAAGTCGCTGAGAACCGACCTGACGGTTTTGTCGTATCGTGGACGACAGTTGAAGCTGCAACGGAGTATGTCGTCACGGTTGAAATGGACCAGGAGAGCATAATCGGACTCGATATTGATGTTGATGCGAAACGGACATTTACAACAAATGCAACCGAGATGAATTTGGAGAAATTGAAAGCCGGCATGACATACATTTACACTGTCACGGCGCACAACGAATTCACCGAGAGTGTACCGTTCCGCGGCTACAAGACGACCTTACTGCCTGACATTCAAGGAGCAACAATCAAAAACGTCACATATGCATCATTCACTTCAAGCTGGAAACCTGTTCCAATGGCCTTCTCATATCGAATTCAGTTGCGTGTTGTCGACGGGCCCGTCATGTTTCTCGTCGAGATATTTAAACCAGAAATTGCGATACGATTTGGCGCCGTTGAGCCCGGTGTGCATTATCAACTGACAATTGTCGGTACAAATGAGCAAACGGAGACGCGTCCGTTGAACATTAAACAATGGACCAAGTTGAAACCAGTTGAAGGATTGCAAATTGTGTTTGGCGAGTTGGAGGAAGATTCGGTCGTATTGAAATGGCTGCCAGTTATCAAAGCTCAGGTCTATCGGATGAATGTCACTTACACGGGTGCCAAGGATATTCTATTTGCTGATTCGACCAACATGACGCGATTCAAGCGAGATCAGCTAAGTGCCGGTATGGCGTACACTTTCAACGTTGCTGCTTACAATGACAATACTGATTCCGAGTCAGTTGAAATTGAAGTAATGACGCCTCTGTCCAAGCCAACTGACTTTTCAATCGACGTCTTCAACCCCTCTCAAATTGTTGCCAAATGGAGCCTGGGTGATCCAGAAGCCCCGCGTCATCGGCGAATCACATGGCGCTGTACCAAGCCCGAACCCGAGTGCACGTGTACTGATTTCCAGGGCTGTTCTGGTCATCAAAAACTACGCAAAAATCGTTTTGATGGTGAACGCAGTTGGACACCATTGACAATGAAGAATGATTTTATTACGGACACCATCGATCTCGATGAAAACACAGTGTACCGTGCATGTATTCGCGCCGAGAACTCGCAGACTAATCAACACTCGAACTCGTTTTGTGTCACGTACAAAACGGGAGAGATTAAGAAGTCGAAGGACAAAAATGATCAGAACCGCATTTGTATTCAACGTGAAGCTAACTGGTTTGAGCCGCTTGAGCAAATCCCCGCAATTTTAAACAATGGTAACTGGAATTACTCCAGCTTACCCAACGGTGATATATTGGCTAATTACAAGGAAGAATACACGTCTACGTGTAAAAAGATTGGCAAGGAGTACAAATGGGACCTGAAGGTTAGTTTTTATTTCATTTGAGCTTGAAGTTAAACATTTTAACAGACTGAAAAGTGGACTACACAGACTATTGACCCAGACGTAAGATGCTCGAAGTATAATTTGAGTACTTGTATGAAGCAACAAGTATGAGTGACTGAATGATAACCACAATTATTTTTCAATGTACTAAAATCTCTCGTTTTCAGGACTATTTGGCAATTGATCAACATCGTTGTACACCGGGCTGGTATTCTGTTGATGATTTCCGCGATGAGACCAACTCGATCATTGTAAATGATCACAAGTGCTCCTTTGGTACCCATGAAAACGGCTCACCTATTTTCCCCAAGCAAGTGCTCTCTATCGACTACTGTGAAAAGCGAAACGTTGATCCAAAACGGCCGTGGGTTGCGCTCAAGAACGTTGGCAACGGACAAAAATGCGGATGTCACTTTTTGAAGCCATGTGAACGATGGGATTATAAGCCTTTTCCCTCGTTTTCCGTTAAAAACGCTGCCCCAATTACACAAATGCCAGCAATCAAAAAGCCAAACAAGTGCTTGGAGCGGTGCGATGATCAGCGCCATCGCGAGTGTCTGGCGATACCAAAGTATAAGAATGAAAACAAGAAGAATTGCGCTTGTAAAGACTGCTGCTTGATGGTCACCTTCCACGAAGAAAATGGCTGCATTCTCTACTCATCGTCGTTGAATCGAACAAGTACGTCATTGGTTGCATCCGCCATGTCATCCGTCTACACTAATTTCCTTGGCGACAAGGGCATGAGTGGATTCCGATTGGTCAGCAAGGAAACCAACAATGTCGCTTCGCCAGATGAGCCGTATGAAATTACACTGTCATTTTCGTACTTATCCGAGACATGTGTCAAGTTTGTGTTTGATGGCAATGAGACAAACGCCATCTATCACGATATAATCATTCGTAAAAATCGAGAGTATACCAAAATGAAGCCATGCATTGAGACACATCCACGCGAAACCTTCTTCCCAATCGAACACGTCATCGATTACGATCTTGAAGATGGCGAGCAGATTGTGATCACCGATGGTTGGACTTTTGATAAATATGGTATTTATCCGGCTTATATTGAAATTACCTCAACAGACGACGATCAAGTCGGCGATGTTGAAAAGGAAAAACATTTCGACTTCATGATTGGCATCAATGAGTTCGGCTGCCAGTACCCGGGCATTAAAATCGAGGGTCCATGGGAAGATGGCGAGACGAAGAGCCACATCTTGCCGAAATCACAGAAACTGATTCTTAGCGCAACTGAGGACGTCAATTGTGAAATGTCGCCTGGTTACTCGTTCACGTGGACCTCGCAAATGATCACACCCGAGTCGAACTTGACGCACTCGGAAATTCATAACATTTCGAAAACCGGCATTGAGTTGGACTACGAATATTATCTTGAGGGGTCTGGAGCCGGACTATTTGAACCCGCCCATTTTGCCACTGGTTTGGATGCGGTGATTCAACCACGTGGATTAGCTGAAGGATTGTGGAAGATAAACATTGAGTTGAAACTGCTTGCACTTGGCATCAATGTCACGGATGAAGTCTACATTTCCGTTATCCCGTCGCCCATTGAGCTGAACATTTTGGGTGGTGAGCGGCGAACAGTTGGCCATGGTAAAGCAGTTGAGTTCATTGCCGAAGCCTTTGACCCGGACTCGGGTGATACGAATGGTATTGACTACAAGTGGTTCATCCGTGGCGTGAACAAGACAAACAGAGTCTTTATTGATCGCTACTTTAAAGATCTCGCCGCTGAATACGACGTGCCCATTGACACAATGTACCGCGTGTCAGAGGACCAGACCAAAGTTACACTCTTGACCAAATACTTTCCACGCAATGAAATATTCGACGTCATAATCGTCTGCTCAAAGGACATCCGCGAGAAGACATTCCGCCAGAAAGTGGTCGCGGTCGACGGTAATCCGCCTGACTTTTTCATCAAGTGCGTCGAAAACTGTAAGGAGAAACTTAACCGAGGACAGGTGTTGAGTCTCATGATCAAATGCCGCAATTGTGCGAGAGCAAGACGACCGAGCTTTGATTGGAAGTTCCAGTTGCATGACGATAACACGGAAGACGATGACTACAACTATGAAGTTGACTATGAGATGGATGACGAGGATGATTACTATGGTATACCGGAAGATGTCGACTTCTTGGATGATGTGCCCTCCGTTACCGGTCGATTTGATCAGCGCATCATGAAGGTCAACAAGAACTATTTCAATCCAGGCCGCGCCTACACCATCCATGTCGAGGTCGCAATGGACGGTTTCGACGAAGAAACGGGTGAATTTACGCGGCAAAAGTCACAAAACAAGATCGACTCAAAAGTCAATTTACCGCCGAAAGACGGCCATTGCACGGTGGAGACAGATTCGTGCAATTATGTGGTGAACGAGTTTTATGAGCTGGTGCCAAATGAGAACTCGACGGCACGTGTGATGGGTAATATTTCCGAAACCGAGTGCTCGGAATCATGTTGCTATGGGGAGAGTTTGAATTGTTTAGCATATCAATACACAGCGTATCAGAATGAGAAAACAGGCAACTGTACGCTGTTTGACGTGACCGAAGATCATCATTCAGTTGACTTGGTGTACAATTACAATGATATGGTTGTCTCTCGCTTCAATCGCCGCATATTCGCCAAGGTCGAGGCAGTGAAGGGCGAAATATCGTTCATCTGTAATGGATGGATTGATGAGGGCACTCACTTGACCTATGCCGAGGCTGGTGGTCGCCAGGCCCAACTGACATACCGATTTACGACAAACCCGGTCAACACAACGCAGGAGCCCTTTTTACTGTATCATGGACCCTCGCCGAAAACGCCAAAGCTGTCACTGCCCCTGGGTGATGAATTCTTTTACTTTTTTGGATTGCGTGTCAACGCCGAGATATGCGATGCATATGGCGAGTGTGTTCAATCGAACGAAATCTTAGTTCAATCGCTTCCAATGATGGGCAATGATATCGGTGCCGAATTGATGAACACCGTGTCGGGCAACAGCTCAAAATTGTTGACAGCATCATCAACTAAAAACGCCAAAATTGTTGGCTCAATGATTGGCGCCGTTTCCTCCGTGCTGAATACGAACCAGTCATACTCGGATGATGTCATTAAAACGACCATGGCAACACTGACGGCGACAACTGGCGCTCCTAATCGATTAGTTTATCATCCAGATAACGATACTCCTCTGCCTGTACCAGCCAAATTGCAAGGTAAGACTAAAGAGGCATGATTGCACGTCCTAATTGTTATTTCAATTGCAGATACATACAGTATCTACAATTTGTACGAGAGCGCGGATGTTGATGTACCCGACGAGACAATCGAATCGGAAGGCGTCATGTATGACGAAGCCGATCAAGAGGCACGCGAGGCCGCTGAGAAGGAACGGGCCGAGAAACGCGAGGCATGGAAGGCGCAAATGCAAGAGAATGCCCTTTTGTTCCTATCCGACACGGATTCGATTGTGTATCGTAAACGGCGTGAGATTGATGCTATCATTAAGCAACGAATGATTGCAATCGATGCGCGAATTCGACGCAACGACGACTATTACTATGATGATTATAATTTAGGGCTACATGAGACGAATGTTTCATACGAGTATGAATTCACCGGTGTCTTGCCGCCGGCTGACGACTATTATTACATGCCTATTGATACGACTGATTACGAGTATGAGTATGATGCGCAGTCAAATACCCGTGAAGTCAACTCCGACGTCAAAAAGAACATCAAAAAGGATTTGATGGGTGCAGTTGGCTCCGTGGTTGATGTTGTCGTCTCACCCGAATCACTGCTCCAAATATCAGACGCCATTTCGTCATTTACCGCCAGTGGCGATGATTTGGACGAGGAGACGCAAACTTCAGGTGCCGACATTGCGCTGAAGATGACACAAAACTTGAAGAGTTTCACGGGCGAATCTGACAAGGAGCAAATGGGCAATATTGGCGCGAAAGTTATGGGTGGCCTGTCGGGCATGGTTGGCAGTTCAACGCCCGATACAAGTGCATTGATGGCCGACAAGCTCGCCGGCTCCGAGCCCAATTTTGACAAGTTGGCGGCGATGGATCGCAATCCGAAAGAGGACGAGTATTTCCGCAAAATGGCGCGGTTGGAAACACGAGCAGAGGTGAATGCAAAAGCTGGAACGGCGAAGAATGTGACTGGCTCGTCGCTTTTAGCCATTTCAGACGTTGGCTCAGCAGTTAACACTAAACAAATGATGGATGAGCCTCCCGGAGCAGTGAAGAGTGGCGCGTTGGGAATCACTGCCGAGAAGGTGAACAAGGATGATTTGGGCGGGAAGAAGATGAAAAATGCGGCAGGTGTCTCAATCAAAATGCCGGACTTGAAACCGAAGCTAGTTGGACCGGAGAATATGATGCAGAAACGGAATGCGGAGGACTCGTTGGATGATGTGGAAGTTATCGAGGATGAAGAAGTTGACATTCA
This sequence comes from Oikopleura longicauda, assembly GCA_004367895.1. NCBI lineage: Eukaryota > Metazoa > Chordata > Appendicularia > Copelata > Oikopleuridae > Oikopleura > Oikopleura longicauda. Next base: position 8,747 of record SCLD01021938.1, read on the forward strand.
AATGTCGTCACTCGACGAGAACCCCTTCCGCTATGGTGACGATGCGGCATTGATGAATTCACCCGTTACCGTTTTGAACATGCCAAATGGTACTGAAGATTTGATGGCGGCTGGAATTGGCGTCGAAGTGCCGAACAATTTCAATCCACAAGAGCAAATGCAAGAGCTCATTTTCCCCGAACCACATCGCTTCCAAATATCGCGCTTTGAAATTGTTGGCCCCGGCAACGCCATCCTCTTCCTAATGGAGCCACCCCACGATCATGACAAAGTCCACAACTATGAAATTTATTTCCGTGCCGCCAAAGAGCCTGAAATGGGCGAGTTCCCCCTTTATGATTTCAACTTCACCTTGCCCAATGACTTAGAGATTTGGGAAATGGACAATCCGGAAATTGACAAGTACAAAGTATTCATTCCCGAGTCAGAAATAGTCTGTCCCAACGACAAATACCCATGCTCGTGGTTCGTCGCCACTGCACATCATGCGATAAATGCGACAAACACGATGAAGTATAAACGTCGACGACGACGCAGCTTGGAGGATGATATAAACCAAGTTCATCACATGTTCATCTCGACCCCAGGCTGTCGCGTTTTCAACTCGGAGACGTCCAAATGGGAGGGCAAAGGCTGTTCCGTTGATCATCGCTCAACGCCCGAGCACACCGAGTGTTTCTGCAAGGATCTGCCCAAGTCGGCCACGTTCTCGACGCAGTTCTTTGTGCCACCAAACAAAATCGACTTTGGCTCAATTTGGTCGAAAGCATGCATCTCGTGTAACGCTGGCGTTTTCTCATTTGTCTGCGTTTCCCTTGGCCTGTGGTTGATTATTGCCTTCTTTGCGCGGAAGTGGGACAAAGCAGATGCAATCAAGTGGCGTCTTCGTTCACTGATTGACAATCGTCGTCAAGATACACACTTGTACCAGATCTCCATTTGTACCGGTCATTATGCTGATTCACCAACAAAGTCCAAACTTTATGCCGTTTTGAATGGAAGCAATGGAAACAGTCGAGTCCGGCGACTCGGAACAACCAAAAATGCGCAGCTCTTTGATCGTAGCTCGACAAAGCAGATGTTGATGCGCGAAAGTGCTGATTTGGGCGAGTTGCAAAGTATTCAAATTTGGCATGATAACACGGGCAAGGGCGTGTTGAAAGGCTGGTACTGTGATCAGATTGCGGTGACGAACGTCAAGAATGGCAAAAGATGGTTTTTCATGGTCAAAGACTACCTTGATGTCAATCGAAGTGATGGCAATGTCGAGCGATTGGTGCCAACGGCTGATCCCGATGATGGCACCAATTTCAACAATTTGTTCGTCTCGACATTAACCACAAAGTTGACCGACGATCATATTTGGCTATCTGTGTTCTACCGACCAAACAAGACAAACTTTACGCGACTTCAGCGTTGGGCCTGTTGCATTGGATTACTCTTTATTTCGATGTTAGCCTCGGCAATGTGGAGTGGCCAAGAAAATATGGCAAACGTGATGCATATTGGACCGTTTAAAATGTCGCCAACGTCAATTTGGATCTCTTTCTGCGCGTCACTGATCACCATGCCACCCGTCCTGACCTGTATCACCCTTTTCCGTCGGTCAAAAGCGAAAAAAGAGAAAGTGAACCGCTCACGCAACCAATCCATTTCGGATAGTCATGGCGTCCATCCGACGGAGGGCACCAATGTCGAGGAGCGGGAATCGGGCCGTGGTTGCTCGGGTATCATGTTGCCATGGTGGTCGGTCTATGTGGCGTATGGACTTAATGTGGTCATGGTGCTTGTGTGTGGCTTTTTCACCATTTTGTACTCGTTTGAATTTGGTAAAGAACGTTCTAACAAATGGCTCTTGGAGCTGTGTCTCAGTTTTGTGCAGAACATACTAATTATTCAACCAGTCAAGGTCATCATCATCTCACTGGCCATTGCCGCCATTTTACGCAAGATTGACAACAGCTTTTTGGATACGGTCGAACCAGATGAGATTGTTGACGAAGACAAACGCTTCCTTGATCTCTGCTCATTTCAAGATGAGGTTGACTCGGCGCCGTTGATTGCGCCAAAGCCACCATCAGAAAAGCAAATCCAAGAGGCGAAGGAGCTTCGTTATAAAGAAGAGCGCATGGTCGAGGTTCTATGGGACATTTTGGCATACTTCTTATACATATGCATTCTTGTCTTCCTTGCCACCGGCAACAAAGATGTTAATGCGTACAATCAAAACGAGGTTCTGAAGAATCAATTCTACTATGACAAGTACGAATCTGTTGATTCGGTTGACACTTTCTGGGGTTGGGTAAATGATGTGGCACGAATGAAGTTGTATCCGAAACAATGGTACAATGGTGACAAGATGAATTGGCGAGACCGAGCCTTCTTGGAAGATGGCTACTCTTTCCGTGTTGGACCGGCTCGACTGCGTCTCCAGCGTGGTGATCCCATGAGTTGTGCCATCTTTGACGAGGACATTTTCTATTTGAACAAGGAGCCACGAGATCGATGCGTCCGTGGCGAAGAGGTGCGCGGTGATTATACGCCGGGCTGGAAAGAGCATATTGTTGACTCAAGTGACATGGACATTGACAATATCTTGGAACAAGCATGGGTCTATCGCTCCTGGCAAGAACTGAATGGAGCGCCATTTGTTGGGACACTTTCAACACATGACGGTGGCGGATACTCGGCTGAGTTGGGCGTAAATCAAGAAACAGCATCGTTTATTGTTGATCATCTGTACAAGAATGCTTGGATTGATCATGCGGCGACGATAACGTTTGTCGAGTTTACCGTTTACAATACCAATACGAATCTCTTCACACAGGCGAGTCTTTTATTCTCAGTTCTGATTTTACAAATACACGCAGGTCCGATTCGCTACTGAATGGTTGCCTGGCGGTGGATGCATAAATAACTTTGCACTCAACACGTTCCGCCTTTATCATTACACTGGCTCAACGGGCACATTTATGATGCTCGCGCAAGTGGTGTTTATGTGTCACCTACTCCATAAGATCTATCATACCATTCGTTATGGCTTTGTCAAATTGGGCGTTATGGTGAGTTTTTTTGTATTTCAAATTTCTAATGATTTTAACACCAAAGGAAATGCTCACCAACGGATGGCACCTGTTCGATGTAATTTTAGTTGTGCTTGATGGCTTTATCATTGCACTGTATACAGTGCGTTTGGTTGTGTCAGACTCAACGATGGAACAGTTTAGTGGTTTTGCATAATGAGAGACAATTAAATTATTCAATGACGTTTTCTATGTTTAACATAGTTTCATGTTCTTTTTTATTACTTTTCATTTTATCGAGACAAATTGACAATCACTAAATACAGTTTGCCGAGGATAAACGTTCGTTTGTCAACTTTGATCCAGTCGTCATTGCCGATGCCACCTTGGGCTATACAATCTCGTTTGCCGTATTCTTCTCAATCCTCAAGTTTGGCAAGTTGCTTCGCTTCAATCAACGCATTGACATGTTGCTGGTTGTAATCAAGCAGATTGGGCGTGAGTGGCCTGGGTTCTTTGTCGCCTATACAATCATTTCAATGGGATTCATTCAAGCAGCTCTAATCATTTGGAACAAGTACAGTCCGTATTTCCGCAATTTGTTGACTGCATCGGAGACAATGTTGGATGGTATGTTAGGTGGTGGTCTGTTCGCCATTCTAACTGAACAATACTACTCGTTTGGTGCCTTCTACTATTTGTTCTTTTGTTTTACCGAAATGTTCCTCGTCTTGAATGTGCTTTGTGCCATCATCAATACATCATGTGAGATGGGTTCGGAGCATTTGGCGGCGACGGCGAACGAGTACGAGATAATGGACTTTATGTTCAAAAAGCTCAAATCACACCCGGCCCTTTCCTACTTCTCTGGTGAAAAAGACGCCGCTGAAGTGGATGAGATGACGGCGGCGATTCAGTTGCGCACGGAGCGATTGAAGCAGAAACGCATTGATCGCCAACGCCGAAAGGAGATGGAGGCGCTGCGCACTTATGAAGATTTGGCGAAGTCGTTGAACAAATTGGAAATGTTGAATCTTCACGAGAAACTCAACTTTGACCCGGCGCAAAAGTATGAGGAGCACGAGGAAGAGGAACCGAGTCAACCAGAGCAGCCTGAAATTGACGGATTCGACAACTTCATCAACGATTTGAATCAAAACCAATTCTAAACAGCAGCGCTTGCGACAAATCCATGTTTTATGTTTTCAATGTTCAATGTCCTTCTTTGTGCGAATAAACACTTTACTTGCATTTAACTACAATTGTGTCGAACAGCACAAAACAATATACGACACAAACGTCGTGATTGTGCCTCAAAATGAATGTCATGTGGAATTACGAAGGATATGACGTTCTTGCCTGGCATTTGTAGTGTTCAGTCGACCTTAGCGAGTGGCAATCACTCCAGGGTGATCCCTCCAGAGTGCTGTGTTGAGCTTACCAGAAATTTTGACATGTTGTAACAACTTCTCACGGTTGTGTAATTTTTGTAATTAAAATCATCTTCATTTCATTTGCTAACCTTTAAACTTATTAAAATGAACTCATGTTACTATTATGTGGCTTTAACTTTTTGCGGTGTCGTTGAAACAATTCCCGCACACCTTTTTCTAATAAGCCCACTCGTCAATTGTTTGGTCAAAGATTGTAATTGTCGTGACATTACACTATTTGATTATATTCTGTCTGAGAACATCCATCTACACACACACACAGACATACGCTCTTAGACACGCGGATTGTGTCGTATATTACAACAAGGGTGGGTACCAAACCTTTTTGAACGGCTAAAACGGTAACGTTATCCCGATGTTGTATATACCACCACAAACAATATCTTACTGTGACAACAGTGCTCTTGGCCTGGAAGTTTAGACTCAGTTCTCAGTTCATTTGTTTTTATTGAGGATATGTACAAGATTGAAATGATATGAGTTGCTTTCAGTTTGGTTGGTGGAACATTTAAAATAAAATTGTTGCATTTAAAGTGGTTGCTATTTTTTGGCAAAAGGGAACAAAACAGAAAGCAAGCACACTAGTCATGGAATATAGTAGCAGCAGGAAAAATGGAAAAAATTATGTACAAATATCGTCGGTTTGGTTTGGATATCAGAGGTCTTTCATTTTGTGTTGTGTCATGTGTTGTGTCATTCGTATGCATCCCCGTTTATGTTACATTAAGCTGGAGCCAACGCCTGAAATAAAAAAGGTTAGATCATTTGTTCATTTAACTCGTACAAATTTGGTCAAATTTTGTCGGGTCTGATTAAATTTGTGGGGAAATGAAAAAAAATATCGAGTAATAATAACCGCTATCATCGGAGAGCATTGAAAGTGTGTCGAAGTCGGGATCATACTGGTCATTCATCAGATCATTGTTATCCATGTTTTTGTATGAGACTAAAACAAAAAGCGTGTTAGTTAAAATGCCACAATGACAAAAGTCAGTACCTGCAAAGGACAGGCCAGCGCTGGTTTGGGTCAGGCTCCATGTGCCGCCCTGAGTCTGTGTTATTTGTTGGTTGATCGAGTACTGCGCCTCCTTGGTGAGCGTACCAATGTCGGCGTTAGTAATGACAAACGAGCTCATTATTACTGTGTGTATGTATTCTAAAATGGCAAGATAAATGAACTGATACTACCAAGTTGATTAAGTACAAACCTTGTCTGCGTCTTCTATAGATCTCTTCTGTGTGTATAAGTATATTCTCTATTGTTCACTTTATGTTCAATCGAGCAAAGAGTCAAATCGTCTTCGTGAACAAGGTTGAATGTGCCAATTGAAGAGGTTTTCGAGCGTGGCTCACTTTTTGTATGATTCCTCAGTCGCCCCGCAGGTAATGGATGCCAAGTCACAACAGCTCCCTCATCTCTGTTGCACGTACGCGCGCTGCCACGACATAGAGAAAGACACACACTGAAGTGAGGTTGATGATGAAGAGAGTGAGTGAATGAGAAGGAACGGAAAGGGGGACTGCGCAATAGGCCACACCACCTTGCCGTTCATCAATGTGATCCTGAGATGCCCGATCGGGTGTTATATCATCAGAGCTTGACTGTGTTTGCAGTTTAAGTTTTGCACGGGTTTTTGACAAATTACAAAGTCAGCAAATAGACGTTAACAAGTGACAGATAAATAGCAGCGTCACTTGTATGTTTTACACGAACGATTAGCTTTGGTGGCACTCGCTGTAAGATGTGTCTTGTAATCATTTGTAGGAAATTGTTCTTCTTCACTGCATATATATCTACTGTCGTCATCAGTGAGCCTGATCAGTATTGTCAAAATTGCCTAAGCCCGTTAACAAGCATGAAATCCGCAGTTTCCGTTCCTTTAAATAATCAAGACGTTCGATGCGCCACTACGCCTCTTGACCGACTCTACGCTCTCTCGCTCGTCATAATGGCTGTCAATAGTGCGTTTCGTGAACGAATTCTCGTCAAGCAACGACGCGACATAAAGACGAAAAATGGCATGACAATGCATTTAGATATGAAAAACGAATTTCATAACTCTTTCTGGCAATGGAGCAGCGTGTTCCATTTAAAGTACTTCACTTATGTCTGGTTAGTTTCTTTTCAATAAACGGCCAGAGTACCACACCGAAAAAGAACGACGGAGTCAGGTAAATGGCCAAGATGGCACGTGCATTGGTGGTGGTGTGTTTGGCATCAACACATCAACGTCCCTCTACTAACCGTATCTATAGATGTGTTGTGTGTGTGCTGAAATGAGCAATCCCAGATATATATGGATATTTTTGGTTATCACACTTGAAAACGTACTTTCCAGTGAAGCACGCACGTAAGTGTGGTGTGTGGCCACCCCGTCTCTTCGCCGAAACTTATTTCAATACTACTATAACACCACCAGGGCCGACACAACTAAGCGGGGGAGAAGAGTGAATCAATATATTATAAGTGCGTATCACGCAAACACGATTAGAAGGTGGCAAAAGTTAATAGGCTCGATATAATCCCGGGCTAAGGAGGAAGTCGACATCCGGACGACTGCGCAAAATTTTCACCCGATATACCACTGAGCAGAATCGATTTTTAGTTCGAGCACAGTTTCGACACAACAGACTTGTCAACACACACAATACTGACCTTTGCTGAAAAATAATCTAGTCTCTTTCGTCGTTCGTTCTTCTACTCGTCTTTCAGAATGCGCCGTTGCCCTTCAGCAGAGTGAATGCAGAAAAAGAAAAACGAGAACAAGACATATAAATTGCCCTTGAGCGACGATATGCAGCAGAAAAAGGCGTACATGTAGTAGCGGTGCTGAAGAAAAAGAAAATAGAAACCGAACGATAGATATATATCGAACGTGGCTGCGACTGTGTTCGACTGTGTGCTGCGACTGGCCATCACGTAGCCGTGTATCGAGCGGGATCAAGTCAGAAATAGGATTACGCTGGTTCAACTTGACCATTAATCTGAATATATACAGAGGCGATGTGTATGTGTGTCGCGTATGTGGTGACATACATCGTCACCCGGTTTCGCGAAAGGAATCAATACTTGCGTAACCATACATTTCGATAGTGCATTTCACTGTTCATTGATAGTACTCGCCAATATCTGATTAATCATCTGCATAAGCACCACGCGTAATCAGCTCACTCAATAATTAACCCTATCCACCATCGGGCTAGGTGGTGCTTAGGCAATATTTGTATTTGAAACAAATTTCATCTGAACGTGATATAGTTGTGCTTAGCCCGTGTTTGTGGTGGTCACGTGATGGCGTGTCCACCCCTCGTTTGGTGCCCTGCGCCACGTGGTGTGTTCATTCCACATGTTCCATACCAGATGTAACAATCAACCGAACGTTATGGACAAAACAAAGCAACTTTTGATTATAAGTTCAAATTCATCCCCTGTGTGTGTGTGTGTGCCATTCTGTTCGGGGTGGTACGTCAACGCCGCTGCGTCTATGTGTGTGTGTGTTGCTTTTTTAGAAGATTTGTACTTGTGGTCGAGTAGCCGAACAAGTGTATATGCAGCGGTGGTGATGATGGTGGTGACGGGTATAAATTATAAGGGGTGTGCAGGTATGGTACTATACGGTGCGGCGCGCGCATGGCGCGCCACTCTCAATGGAACTTTTGTGAATATTTTAGAAAGCATTTTGTGTGAGCATCATATAAACCCTTCGTTACTAGACTAGGCGAAACGCTCACCACCATGCCACTCACCACGCCACCAGATAGAGGTTGGCCTACCACCACCACATAAACTGCATACTAGACTAAATTTTGATGATTTAAACGAGTTACGTCAAATTTAAATTGGTATTTTGAGCTCTGCCAACGGTGTCACTAAGATTATATCAACACGGTGTCTGGCAAATTTATTTTCAGCTTCATTATTTACATGAAAAATTATATCAGTTTTTTGCATCATACATTCTTTTTTTAACGTTCACATTGGATTTTTCACACAATCATGTTTAATTTTACATCATCATCATTTACCATCTAACTTAATACTAGTCAGACGCATTCGAAAATCTTTTCTGTATCTTTTCGGCCAGGACAGTGGTGGAGCCGTCAAACTGCATGAATTTTTCCACTTCCATAGCAAAAGAATCCTCGATCGGTTGGATGCCCACTAATGAATCAGTCTCGACATCATCAGCCTCGGCATCCGTCAAGAGTGATAGATAGGGCCCTGAGCTGCTTGAGCCAGCGATTGAAAAAATGATAGTATTTAACAACCGGTATAACCAAAATTATGCAATGATACAAAAACAATGCGTTACTGATCTTTTAATGATGTCAATTGGGTTTTCTTATCCACTGTAATACGACGTCCAACGTACACATTCAACCCGTGACCCGAATATATGTACGTTGTTCGTCTTTTTTTACCGCGAGAAAAGTGGAAATGAGTTGCCGCGTTAATTATTGGCCTCTGTACGTGCGTGTCGAAATGACCAAAGTTGCAAGTGGCTACGGGGTTTAAAATATGATCATTTTTTCAATCACTGGCTTGGACGACTTGAATACGTTTTCTCGCTGATCCTCGTTAATGTCGGCCGATGGGGTCTGAGTCAGAGTGGTTAACTAAGCGCGCGTGTGCCAAACGTACTCAAATCAAGTAATAAGGTCATACAGCTAGTAATGTACTATTCATCGTTTAAAATCGTAATTTGCTTTGTTTTGTTCAAAAACGCGCTAAACTAAGCACAAATTACAAACGACGTTTGATTACCACTGTCCCTGGCCGTTGGATGATGATGATGATGTTGCTGTCTACTGAGTAAATAATCCGAATCTTGATAACCAGGCGAGATCTGGGAGCTGGCCGTTCGCGAGACGGGTACCTGGGGCGCGGGTACGAAGACGGCGTCTTCATGGCCCGTTATGTTGCCGGCATATAGCTGACTGTCTAATGGTTCATGATTACCGGCTATTGTTAGAGTTCGTTATTAATTCATTTTATGTATTTATTTG
>SCLD01022048.1:0-18225 GCA_004367895.1 Oikopleura longicauda
CTGTTCGCACTGTTCGTTGTTTTGAAACAATATGGTATTCGCTGTGCAAACAGTGCGAACGAGCGAACAGAGAACACGTTTGCCTATCATACAAAATATGCATTTTAATCAGTAAGAAACGAAAAAACTTTCCTATGACAAGTTTTTCTTCATTCGACATTGAACCAGAAGTATCTAAAACAATTGAAAGAGAAAGTGCTCCATTTTTCAGAGGGCAAGTTTCATCACATTGAAATCCTTGGGTGGTTGGATTCACGCCGCATAAACAATCAATGTGACATGATCCTGGTGCTGTTTCATACTGAAGAAATTTAACTAGTGCTTATAATACTTTTTCTTACAAAAACAAGAGATTTTCAAACAAACGGCAAATTTTCAAAACTCACCTGAGACTGTCCTTCGCAATTTGCTGGATTATCACAAATTCCTTCGCTCAAACCATCCGCTTGAAGACACCAAGGACCATTTGCCGAGTCACCACCAATGTAACATGGGTCTTCGGCGCACGTTATTGTGCAAGATCCCGAACCATCTGCTTCTAAAGTTGATTTCCCTTCACAATTACTCGGATTCAGGCATGTAAGTGGAGTAACACCATCCGCATGAATACACCATGGAGAACCTGTTGAATCACCACCGATAAAACATGGATCTGGAACGTCACATGTGATTGAACATGACCCATTAGCTTCTTGATCTGATTTTCCGACACAACCAGTTGGGTTATTACATGTTTGTTCAGTACCATCTGTATTTTGACACCATGGTGTTCCTGCTGGGTCGCCACCAACATAACAAGGATTTTCTTCCACGCATGTAATAACACATGATCCTCCATCAGTAATGTCTCTGCCTATACATCCGTTATTATCGCAAACTTGCTCAGACCCGTCTGTATTTTGACAAATAGGAGCTGCAGTTGAATCACCACCAGTATAACAAGGATCTTTTATGGTTTAAAAATAAAATTGAAATTATCTTGAGCGAATTATCGTTCAGATATTATAAGATTTATTAGATTTGAAAGCTTTTCCTTCAACCACGCAGTTGATATTACATGAACCGGATCCATCCGGTTCTAGGGCTGATTTGCCAGTACACCCAGTAGGATTATTACAGATTTGTTCGCTGCCATCAGTATTTTGACACCAGGGTATTCCTGACGGATCGCCACCCTGATAACATGGATCCGGAACAACGCACTGGATATTGCACGAACCACCTTCACTAGTACTACGACCAGGATTACTCTTATTATTTTGAATAATTTATTTTCCTTATGAGTTTTTCATGAACGTGATATCGCTAGAGAGCAAACCTGACTGAGTCCGACACATATTGGTGCATTAATGCAAGTTTGTTCAGACCCATCGGTGTTTTGACACAAGGGCAAAGCATTGGGATCGCCGCCAGTGTAGCATGGATCTGGAATAACGCATTGAATATTACAAGAACCACTTCCGTCGGGTTCATTCGTTGATTTACCCACGCAATTAATAGGATTATTGCAAGTTTGTTCGGATCCGTCATCATTGAGGCACCACGGTTGTTGAAGAGAATCGCCATCGTGATAACAAGGATCTTCAGGAACACACTGAATAGTGCACGACCCGTTATCTAATGTTGATTTGCCTACGCAATTACTTTAAAATGGATTTTAAAATTAGCTCAAGTTAAAATTGAGGAATAGAATCAAGAATAATTTTGAAAACCTGCCTCGGATTAAGACAGTCTTGTGCTGATCCGTCTGTATTTTGACACATAGGCAATCCTGCAGGATCTCCATTTTGAAAACATGGATCTGAAATACATTGAACCGTACATGAACCAGAGCCGTCTGGTTCAAAAGTAGATTTTCCTTCACAGTTGGCTGCATTGACACAGATTTGATTAGTACCATCTGGATTGAGACACCAGGGTGTTCCGGACGCATCTCCATCCTGGAAGCATGGATCTTCAGAAATACATTGAATTACGCAAGAACCACTGCCATCAGCTTCTAGTGTTGATTTTCCTCAAACTGTTATTATCACATATCGCGCAAATTAAAATGATTCGATTATTTCGCGTTTAAGTGATTAAAACGATTTCCTTCACAGCTAGTTGGATTAAGGCATGTCTGGGGTGAGCCGTCACTATTTTGGCACCATGGTGAACCAGATTCATCCCCACCTATAAAACATGGATTATGAAGATCTCTTCTACAAATAACATTGCATGAACCAGCTTCGGTTGTCGAAGTTCCTTCACAGCCTGTTGGGTTTTCGCATTGTTGGGAAGTTCCATCCGTATTCGTGCATACTTTTCTTGGTTATTCTCACTCAAACAAAAAAATCATATACATGCAATAAAGTTAATTAATATCAGGATTAGCTGAATGGCGCCCTCTATTTTGTATATTCGGAGAGTTGTCCTCCACTTTCTCTCTTATGTGAGCAAGTCCTGATATTAATTCCCTTTATTCTCATTAGTAATGAGTCATTACACATGTCGTAAAGTTATGTCAAAATTACAACTTTTTATGTTAATAACTCTAACTGAGTTTTTGGTCGGATCGCCATTTTGAAAGCATGGATCTGGAACAATGCATTGAATAGTGCAAGTTCCTCCAGCTTCAAGGGTTGATAATCCATTACAGTTGCTTGCATTAATGCAGGTTTGCTCAGTTCCATCAGTATTTTGACAATGTGGGGTCCCAGTTGGATCACCACCCATGTGACAGGGATCAAGAACTGGTACCGGAGCGGGTATTGGCGCTGATGTTACAGGGGCTGGTGTAACAGGGACAGGAGTGACGATCGGCGGATCAGCTGGGTTTTGCACTGGAACTGGATTTGGTACTGGTACTGGATTTGGTACTGGTACTGGATTCGGCACTGGCACCGGAACTGGAACAGGTACTGGTACTGGTACAGGAACTGGGACCAATTCCGGCTCGGGAACTGGCTCCAAAATACCAGTTCCAAGTTTAATTTCACAAAACTGACCGGTCCAGCCATTTTGACATGTGCAGCTAAATGCACCATGAATACCTTTTATCGGGGATCTCTGGACTGAATTGAACAAAAGAGATTATAGCCTGAACTCCGAACTCTTGACCGTTCATCCAGGCCCATTTAAAAAGTTCTGCCAGTCATTAGATCCCCACCTGTTGCTGTTGTTAAGTCAGTGCACACGCCATTTAGACATGGCGTTGGATGACATGGTCCCCATTCACAAAGTGTGCCAGAATATCCACTTGGACATTGACACGTCGTTGATATTCCTTCAGTTTGACACACGCCTCCATTCATACAAGCACATGATGGAGCAGGATCTGGACCGGTACCAGGACACGTTCCAGAAGAAACGAGCATATCATTACAGCAGTCTTACAGGAAGTATGCAACTGAAAAACGATATAACGACTAAAAATAATGCTTGGATTAAATTATATTGTATAGAAAATACGATTGTGAACCCCTCCTAATGCACTGAGACTATACGGTTTTTCACCACAGCATCCTCTGGCGCCACCTTCCGTCGAAAATGGAAATCGTGTTGGAAATGTGCCACAGCATTGATCAGCGGGTCCTTTGGCGGAAAAATTTGATTTGCATGAAGAATGAGGATCCCAGCCGTAATCATTTGCATAGTAGGAATTATATTCTGATATCACTCCAACCAATCTAACAAAAATTTACGCTGATGGAATTTCACTGTGACCAAAACGTTAATATTCACATCACTTACGAGTTTACAAATTCTGTGTCACATGCGCAAACATTTTCCGAACAGCTCGTTTGATTCGGAGAGCATTTAAATTTTTGAGATGTCCCATCGAAATAAACATTGTACTTAATATTGTATTCGACATTTTTTCAAAAAAGACAGTGAATAGTAAATGCACTGAATCTAGTAGCAAAAACATACCTGAGTTTTTTCGGGATCGCATTGCGCTGCGGAATCCATAATGACACATTTGTGACAGCGATGACGATTTTGACACTTTCGATCTACATTATCCGCTGGAGTGCCTCTTCGATACTTTGTGAAGTCACTTAATTTTTGCATTTATAGTAAATCTACCTTGACCCACTCCAAAAAGATGAATTTTGTTTACCCGATACTTACTTGTCTACTTGACACCAACATCCATAATTAAGAATATCTTGAACATTTTGATTCGAGTTTGTCGTTGTTAAAATATAGTCGATCATGGACTCAACCATATTGAGAGGCTTCGCGTAGGCCCGGCCCTCCATGTCGATTGCTCTTAGCCGATCGACGCTTCTCATCAAGGAATTGGGTGATTCTGACACATCGTCGTGAATTTCTGTTTTATTTTCTGGTTCAGTGGAATATTCTGCAGTGTTCAAATTTCTTCTCGGTCTTTAATTGGCTTTGATTATTTTTGTACGGCCTCATTTTTTTTTTGACTCACTCAGTGAGTGGAATCAAGAGTGATTCAAGGACGGCCCGGTTCGGACCAAAAATTGGGGCGATTCACAGATTCGTTCACCTTTTCCTTCTGACGATTTCAAATTGTTGACCAGTATCATAATCAAACTGTATAATATTTCCAGATGTGGTACCAACGATAGTCAAAAATTTTCCCAATCTCATCTTTGATTTTAAATCTTCAGTTTTTATTTTTATTCTAAAAGCTGAATTTTTCGAATCGGGATTTAGTAAAAATTTGTTTAAGAATAAAACTTAAAGATTCTACTGAGAGCAACTTTCAATTCATGCTGAATAATCAGCTTTTTCGAAAGGTCAGCCAATAAATGGTGCCAGGCTGCCAGAAAAGTGGCCGATGTGGTTTGTATTTTCAGAAAATTATTTCAATCCAACAAAAATTTTCGTTGGAATTTTGTAGGACCTACCTGGTAAAGCATTCTTGAAGAGATTTGAAGCCAGGAAAAAGCTAACCTACATCAATATAACACATATAAAGAAATCAAATAGAACCTTCTGCTCACTGATTGTTGAGTCTAGTAGTCGTTTTACTATCGCCGCTACAGGAGGACTTTATTTTTAGGTTATGTTTGATTACCTTATAAGGGTTATATAGGCTATATAACTCAAGTAAATACTAGTCTTGCTATACAGAAACTAACCTAGAAAACAAAATCGAGTTTTCACCTGATCTATTTAACCTGGGTGAGGTGATCAATATAATACTTCTTTTAATACTATAATGGTTTCAGTCTAAAGTCGACGGTGGGCTATGACTCATAGCTGAAAGTTGACGGTCCATTGGGGTCAACGTAAACGCTCCGAACGACTCAAAGTGGACGGTCATGTATTAAACTGAACAGTCTGTGAAAGTGAACGATCCTGAAGTCCTAAAGTTGATGGTTGACAATTATTTGGTCCAAATGGTTTGGAATTAAAGTGAAAAGTCCGTATCGTAATACCGTATATAAATTTTGACCAAAATACTTCAAAATATATCAAAGCCACCGATGGATAAAGAGTTGTAATTTTAACCCATCGGCATAGTCTAGGCCAGACTCTGGGGGAAACGGTTTCGAAATAATCTTTTAAATGAACGTAAAATTTTGATTTCGAGGCAAATAAATAATTCTATGAAATTGCATCAGGAGTGCATAAGGCTTCAAAGTTGATGCATTAATAATGCTTCCTGCGGTTCTTTTAATCTTTGAGATAACTTCCGATATCACACATATAAATGACGCCGAAATACGCATTTTATAATTTAAATGCCCAGTGACAATTGTCCCCTCAGGGGACAAAGGGAAAAACCGTCAACCGTTATTACGGGGAACTCTTTCTCCCGTGGATCATTGGCCAAGATTTGAAATAAGTCATTGGATTTGGCATAAGTCATTGGATTTGGCATAAGTCATTGGTCGTCGGCTGAGTGAGTGTGTAAGCTTTTTTATTCGAATTTCATTAATGCAGTATGCCAACGAAAGCTGACTGAATCTTTGCCACCATTCTGAATTATTGGCGCCAGATCATCTTTGATAATCGTCATGCCACTTCCGTTAAATTCATTTGCAGAACTTATCTTATGCTACTGGCCAATTGCTTTTGATATTTTAGAACACGTTGGATCAGAGGATTTATAGTGAATATCATGCATGACATATAATGGCTATAAAGGGAATTAATATCAGGACTTGCTCACATAAGAGAGAAAGAGGAGGACAACTCTCCGAATATACAATATAGAGGGTGCCATTCAGCTAATCCTGAGCGCCCCCAGCGCGTGGCCATTTAAAAGTAACATCATCGGTTTTTCTGAATCCTGGCGGAAGCTGGTGATTTTCCGTACAAGAAATAAATATTTATATATCATATTGAAAGTCCGTTTATCGAACAATACTTACCTGTCATATAAATTATACACTTGTATGCTTGGATTTTGAACTGCCATTAAATTGTAGGCCATATAATGGTGAAATCCATATAATGGTGTAGGCCATATAATGGTGAAATCCATTATAATGTACTTGGTCCGCTAATGTCATTATCCTCTGATTTAAATTGACGTCCTTGCTGCTACAATATGATACAGTATGTTACGCGATAATCGCGGCCTAGAATGATTATGAAATTCATTACGAAAATATTATACTTTCATCTTTTTGACCGACCAAAATACCAGATATCAAAAAAGTGAATATTGATGCTCTACAGTAATGTCTACAGACTGTAGTAATGAAATTGTTCTCATCGTAAATATCGCCAAATGTAATAAAGAATATTTTACTGGTTGTAAAACCGACAATTTCTCTCATTCATTTTTTCTTCGAAAAGAGATTTAAAGAACCAGAAGAAATCTTCTCAAGAATCTTCGTAGATTCGATGAACTGAAGTGAGATTCTCATATTGGAAGATCAGAAAATGAATAGCATAGATGATATTATAGCAAAAGACCCAGAAAAGACTCAAGAGGTCGAATTTGATGATGATTTTGATGACGAACCAGAGACTGGGGGTTGTTTGAGACAGGAATAGTCCTAGAACAGATCAAAAACTGTTCGGCTTGAATATGTCGAATAGGAATTGACACGGTCCGAATTTTTTAAACAAGAAGTCCACTTTTTAGTTTCTCATGGAGAGATTGTTCCTCATGAGATTGTTGGGGGCCAACTTTGGGTGTTTTTTCTAGAACAAGAAATAAGATTTTGTCGAATCCAGAAGTGCTGACTCCTCAACTTTTGTTCGAGCTCTACACATACAATTATCAGCGAACGCTTTTTGAAAAACTACTCAACGACAAGATGAGGGTTCATCTTGCTTCACAATTTTGCTTATCCAACGTCATAACTACGATGGAAATTAGCCAGTATGGCACTTTTCAGACAAAAACCCTCAAAAACATTTTTTGTCAGACCTAAGCTTGGCTCAACTTTAGTGCCTCAGTACGTAATTTTTGACTATCTCACCAATCTCGATCAAAATAAATGACTGAAAATCTAAAAAAAAAAAACAAATTTCTCAAAACAAATTTTAGTCACTAGGTGACGCAAGATTGAAATTTTGAGGGTCGAGGATTCTTAGTTGGGCCAAGTTTAGGTGTGAAAAATGTTACAATCTAATTGAGGGTACCTATCCGTATAGATTAACCCTTCCTAAGATAGATGATGCTGAGCGAGTTGTCGATGACTTAAAAAAAATTAAACGACGAGAGGACGATGTAAAGTTCAATTTTTATGATGAAAACCATGAATTTGAGCCAACCCGGTCGGAAAATGAGCCAGATTTGCGGTACTTTATTGAGCTTCTGAATATACTTGATCAGGAGCTCTTAGCTGATGTCAGCATGGTTAAAATTAGACGAAACTGGAAACCTAACGAACCTATTCAAGCAAGGGCTTCATGAACTCTCGTTCGTCAGGTATTCTTATAACGGAAACTCGGTCTAGACGAACCCGTACGTGTAGCCCGAATATAAGCGGAGTTTATCAACAGAGAGCTTCTAACCTGGGCGTCACTTTTCAATAGATTCGACCTGATTGATGAAATTTTGAACGATAAGGAATTTCAAGAATATGTGAAGAATAATACCAAATTATTAAAGTCCGATCCCAAAGCTGATATGTCAATAGGAAGGTTTTATATAACCGTTATAAGTTATAACCATGATAGTTCTATCACTGAAATGATTTCAGAATAATAACATAAGTTATGTTACATAACTCTAAAAGATGGTCAATGGGATTCCTTTTCTGAATCTGCAACTTTGAATGCACCTCTTACTTTACACACTGGTATAGCTCAGGTTGGTTTTCGAATTTCGGTTTATAGATCGTCTTCTGATCGGTTCACAGGTCAAAGTGAGCTCAACCAACCTTTTTCAGTTTCTCGGCGTGGCATTTCTTTTATCGAATTTGAGAAAAATTTGTGGAAAATATATTACGCTTGTTGAATTGAAAAAACAATATCAAGACAAGTTTGACGAAATGCAATCCAACGCTGTTCAAATCCTTGATCAATGTTATAAAGGAACGGAACTCCCCTGCTTAAATCAGGAACTTACGGTTCGTTTGCTTATCTATACAAAATGTAGGCTCTGCAACTGAATCTGATGATTTGAAATTCCACACACAGAAAATTATGATATGTGTCTGTTGTTAATTCGATGGAAACATGTTCTTTGGGGATATCGAACGCCACTTGAACTCGGTGATTTGGGTCATTGCGAAGATTTTATGGCCCATCAGGCAGTCCAAGACTTGCTCGATAAAGTATGGTTTGGAGGAGTTGAACCATTTGCAAGTTTATTCAAGGTTTGTTTAGGGCATGTTGAACAACGCATTTCACACCTAATACTAACTTAGACATTTCTGGACGGTAATACCGACTCGGTATATCTATACTGTTCGTCTTCAAACATATTATTTCTAGAAACTGATTTGCTCTTTACTACCTTTTCTGGCTCCATTTCTGCTGACTGCCTCACAAGATAAAATGATTGATCGCATCGGATTTTTTAAATCTGGAATGTGTTATGGATGTGGAACAGAGGAACCATCTCCTGAACCAAGGTCTGGGTTATTTCCACCAATTTGAACCCGTAGAACTCATCTTACGAGTGAAAAAGGACTTCCACTAGAAAATCTAGTCCTGAGCCTAAAACCCTTGTTTCAAAACGCCTCCTGAACACAAAATTAGATTTTTTAGGAATAACTCGAATCAAGTCCTGACAATCCACCCTCTAAGTTTTCAATCATGGTTTATTGGTTCCTCTCACCGGTTAATTGTTTTATTATTGACTGTGCTTCATATTTTGCGTTTTTAGTACTCTTTGCTTGGGTTATTCTGACAAAGTTTTGCATTGAGGCATGTTTGTGACTTTTTTCTAAGTCAAAATAGTCAAAAAATAATCTCTCAAACTAACCAAAGATTACTTTTTTCGAATATATTCTTCTAATTTGGCTTATTTCTATTCAAATTGAACGTATGAAAAAGTTTGCGGCCATGGCAAATAAGCCACGCGCAGAAAAAATAAAATTGTTGAAAAAAGACAAATGGAATGCAGTTTACCTGCTAGCGTTTTTGACTTGTTTAGGAATGATTTTACTAAGTTTTAAAATCGAAGTCTTTTTTGATGATTCCCAAAGTTTTTCACTGGGAGAAATCAAGACTAAGCTGGTTTGATACTTCGGGTGGCTTCAGTAATGCAATCCGATGATGTGTTTTACAAGAACGTTGCCGCATTTCAAAATACGCAGGCTGGTTCTCAGATGGTTACATAAGATCATTAGGTCCATAATTTATAGGTTCATAACGTTTTATGATTTGCATGGAAATAATTTGAAGAATTTGTTGATTTGAAAACCGTATAAAGCGACCAATTTACATTGACATAGATTATACAAGTGACGATCGTGTTTACGTAAACAACAAAACAGGAAACCCAAATTCGGCTTGGAATACATTCAAAGATGAGCAAAAGTATTCCTCCATACACGCTTTTATTGATACTGCTAACAGGATTGAGTAATATATGTCTCTAGAATCTAGATCCCATCTATGGCCCATTGACTATTAGTCACAAGCTTTGTATGCAAAATACTGAGTTTAAACTTTCTTTAACATAATGTTATTTATAACTTTTAGTCTATAGAAATTAATAGAGTAATATTATCTGGGAAAGTCCAATTTATAACGCATTCGATAATGAAACAGAAAACTGGATCAATCGTGAAAATAATGGAATCTGGCCAAAGGAATTCATTTCTGTACAACCAGGAACAACTTCCTTTATCAATTATTGTCCACAGCATATCCTTAGGCAATTTTACAAAATAAGGCCCAAACTCCTTCACTGGTTGGCGTAAGTGAGGTGTGCCTTCCAAAAAATCCCTGTCCCTATACTGCGGATTTCGGGCCAAATGACAATTGAGAAAACGCATCTCACTTTATCATTCCATATATTGCAATTCTAACTCATTTTGTCAAATTTCTTTAAGCAATGGCAATTTCGAAGATCCGAAATTCTTGAAATGGGCTCAAATATTTTATGGAATTACGTTCGTTTTAATGTCTTTAGGTCAGATTTCCTCATTGAGTTTTGATTCGATAGACAACATTTCTCAGCCAGCTCAGATTCAAAGACGGACAAACATACCCCGATACCTATTATGGTTTTACACCATGTAGTAATACCCCAATTTGAGAAATCTTTTAAGGCATCCTTCATTTTTATGATGTTGATCATCTTCTTGGACCATTGTCAATCTCGATCGGTCGTATGTTGAAGGATTTAGGCTGGTTTTAAAATCGAAACCACATAGCCGAGTATCGGATACTCAGTATCCCCGTCCATGACGGGCTGTCCAGACGGGCTCAATAGAATGTGATGAAATCTCAGGCACCTAAATGGAATAAATCTAATGGAATAAAACAAAATATTCTGCTCACAAAGGGAAGAAAGAGGAGAACGACTCTCGAATAACCAACATAGAGGGCGCCATTTCAGAGAATATGATGTTTTATTCCATTACAGAGGATAACTATTCTAAAACCTTTGAAAGCAAGTTTTATTTTCATATTAGTTGTATTTCTGATTCCGTATGGTATAGTTACTACAGCTCTTTTATATCCAAATGAATTGGTAAGATTACTTGAAGAAATTTAGTCAATCTAAGCCGTTTTTTGATTATATGTTTAAGCGATTCAGTGAATGTTTGGAAGGTATCTTTTTCAAGCCAATGTTGACATTATATGGTGAAATGTTCCTATCCGAATACACCCTGTATGATTTGAACGATGAACTGGACTGTGCTTCGACTGAAAACGTCATTGAAATACAAACAACTAACCCCGATTATTCAGGAACAGATGAATTAATAATCTTTGTGGTAGCACTGGAATGAAGATAATTTCGTCATTTATTCAGGAACCAATAATTGACGAGTTTTTTTGTCTGATAAAAGGTTTCAGCTTCGTGGAAAAAAGTGACTTATTCCAGAATTTTACCCATAATTGGGAGATGCATACCAAGTGAGGGTTTTATCACGGTTCAACAAATCGTATTGACCAACGATGAAAACTCTTTTAAAGCCGGAATACGATATAGAACAAAAACCTCTTCGTGAATGGGATGCCTGTAGTCCTGGTCTTTGGCATGCAATCCAATTTGCTTCATTTTACATGGTCAATTATAATTGTTATTTCAGGCAGATATTTAAACTTGTAAAGTGGGGTGCGTCTTCCCAATGGTCTTCGTCTCTATACTACCCCATGTGGTATTCGAACCAAATGACCATTGGGAAGAGCCCCCTCTTTATTATAGTGAACTGTTATGCTGCATAACTTATGCAACCAATAAAAATACATCTATTTGAAAATCATAACAAGCAAACTACCTGATCAAGTTCATGAATGGTATCGTGATGATGCATATGATGGAACGGAAAGTAATTTAAAAGAAATGTACTGTTTGTTTCAAAATAATTGGCATTTGAACGATCAAACACTCGAAACTGTTATCAAAGATTGGATTTAAAAGAACTCATTTTGTTTGTTAAAGAGAGCGGCCTCTTTCCGATGGGACAGTAAAGAGACAATGGCCATCGGGAAGACACACTCCACTTTACTTTCATGAACAAAATTAAATCTTACAAAAGAACGAGATACTTGGTAATTTTAGTAAACTTGGTATTATACGAATTCCAAAGGCGTTCAAAGAAATGGATGATGTTCAATATAAATATAAACCGTTTAACATTGAATACGCAACGAATGGTCAGACACGAAACAAGCGGTCAGATAATTCAAATAACCCGAAAATAGTCGAATTATGGTTGGAAAATGCGAATGATGATGTAAACCGAACGGCTGCGGAACGTCAGAAGTTCATCACAGACGAAAAAGAAAAGGATTATGCTGCTAAAAAGGTTTATATTTTTTCGAGGAGTAAAATTGACCGGAAATCGATAGAAATCTTAAATTATAACTTTGGTCTATAAGTGAAAGATCATAAAGTATGTATTTGTAGACTTTGATGAATATGCTTGAAAAAGATAAAGCACTTCGGTTCGAAGATGTTATGCAAGACGAAAAAGACGGAAAGCAACCTTCATGGTATTATATCTATAGCACTGATGATATTGATCAAGGTATTTTTATTGTTTATTATACTGTTGAGCTATAAATCGGGAATGACAAATGTAATCAGATGGAAAGTGACGAAATTTCCAGAAATTCCCGATTTTTCAGAGTCCCGATTTTAAGCAAAACAGTGAATGTTATTTTTATGACACATTTAAATTACGTGTTTGGGCAAAATTATCTTTGAGAAATCTTCAAAAATCATAATTTCAATCGGTTGGTTGGAAATGACGATTTTTTCCTACATCGTCGTGAAAATGTTGAAGTGAAGGATATCGAGGAGAATAACACCGCCGAATCATCGAGAAAACGTCGCGATTATCAAAGTATCAATGAAAACCTCTTCTATCATAAGAATCTTCAAATGAGATTCAATTCTTCAATAAGTAACTGTTGGAATGGTGCTTGTGGTCTGCTTATTTCTCGGGTGAGTCATAAATTGATCCAACCTAGTTCAGGGATCTTCCGCGAGCAATTTTCCTAAAGCTGCTCGCGCGTTTCTACTCGGCGAGCAATTTTCCGCGAGCAGCTCGGGAATTTTTGCTCGGCAATTTTTCGCGAGCGAGCACGAGCAAAAATATTGCTCCGAGCAGGTCGGAAGATCCCTGACCTAGTTCCGTCCAACCCTGTTCTGAGTTTCGATAAGAACATAACTTATGTAATCATAATTCAACCCAAATCTGGCTTAACGTAGATATTTAAGAGTAAGGGAGAAATGATTGCAGCCGTAATCACTTATGCGCATGACAAACGAAGATTTAATTTGACCAAAACCAGTCTTGTATATGATGGCTACGACGGGACTTTCTTAGATTTGTACAAACACAACGACCTTGCACAGTTGTCTGCTCCAGAAATTGTGAAAGAGTTTTTCCACGATACTGGTAAGTGCTCAAGAGTAAGTGGTGGTATTCACGTTCTCGGCAATATGGAAAACCAGTGATTCCTTTCTGTTTCCCCTTCAGTTATTTTTATTAATTCAAAATTGTCCATTTTATGATTTCTCGATATGAGAGTCTTAAGTACATTAGGACATTAGCCGCATATCATAAGACTAATCAAGGCTCTTCCTCACACCATATGGTATTCGTCTTTGCCAATCTTAATCGCATCCCTAAATTCCCTCGAGCAGTTTTCCGATCCTGGTCCTCCGAATCCTGGCGCCTCAAGTGGTCAATAGTAAATGGTGAAATCTCGAATCGCCTAATTCGCGCTTTTTTATAAAAGTTCGAGGTTCGCCACGGGATATCATCTTCCTAGTTAAAAAAATGTTTCGACTCGTTCACGTTATCCCTTATAATATGATTAAAGATATTGACTATATGGCATGGACAGAGACGAATACTGCTGACGATGGTACAAAAGTAAATGAGTGGCAGTGGGCAAGTTAGGGTTATCACGTGCCATTAGTTCAATAATGGTTCACTTTAATGCAAAATGGGATGTGTTTTCCGACCATCGGGAACGGGCACACCACTTTATGAATCTTGAACTTAAATGGTGTCCCATTTTTTAATCATCATAATAATCCTCGATCAGACAGTCTCACGGAATCATTGATGAGCCCGGACTTCTTTTATTCTTCAAGAAAAAATTTATTCGATGCCCAGAAAGTTATTTTGTAACAACTCTTATGCTGTCCATTTATCTCATGGTTGCCACTGTTATGGTCTTGAATCTTTTGGTGGCGCTGTTTGCTACGACTTACGAAGATGTGATGGTAAATAATGGTGTCAATCATATATAAAAAAAACATTTATTTTAGGAAAAATCTGAAAACATTTGGAAATTAAATCGATACGATCTGGTGCTGGAATATTGGGGAAAGACTCCACTCAGGTGGGTTTCCCTTTTGACGCAAACATCTGAGTGATTGAAAATTAAAATTTTTGCGAAACCTCTTCCAAGTTGTACTCCTTTTATGATTCTAGAGCATATTTTGACTTTATTTCGAATGTGTATATTTCACTCGAAAGGACCAGCTCGTCAAAATCAAATTGTCTGTTGGGCGCGATCTCCTGGTGATCACGCTCTTCACGTGACCCAGTTCCCAATTATAGGTGTCAATTATTTTCCACCAGAAGAATTTTCCAATGACGAGGATGCAAAGAATTTCAACACAGTCATTGAAGATTTGATTGAATGGGAAAAGGAAAGAATTGTCGAAGCAGATGAAGAAGCTGAAGATAATCAAGATCCCGAAGAAAAATTGAAACATATCGAACACGTGACACTCAATCTAGAAGACGATATCAGAGCTCTTACCTTCCAAATTGTCAAAGAATAAACATTTGGCTCTTTAACCATACAATTATTAAGTTTGTGTCATATTTTTGCATACAACTACCTCCTTGGACACAAATCTTATGTAAGGAAAAGGAGGGAGGAAAAGCGTGGGTGGTGCAGAATTTTTACAAAAATGTTATGTCCCAGACTGGTATGTTGAAGCGGAACATTTTCTTCGCTTATCATCTAATAATTCACATCAGCGACTTGCAGTATTTTTCATTGTTGAACCTCAAAACTTGGCTCTTGTTTACCAGAGTTTTGAAACACTGGATTTGAAACATCTGTGGGTTTTTCCTATGAGAAGATAATTACGCTTAGCGCCTCAGTGCTAGCACTAAAAAAAGCACTAGTGCTAAGAAAATTTTGAATAGACACTTTTTGGATGGCACTGAAAAATAGCACTAGCACTCAACGAAGTTCCGTCACATTTTCAACTCTGAACTGGGGTGCGTCTTCCCGATGGTCATTTGACCCGAATTCCGCATGGAGCAATATACTATGAATCGTCGATAGCGTTTGCAGTGTCGTGGGAATTTCGGGCAGTATAGAGAATACGACCATCAGGAAGGCCTTCCGAAGACGCACCCACTCAACATACCCGGTTGACCATATCCTTGTGCCACTGTTGTTCTTCACACGTTGCAAATGCCCAGTAAACAATTACACCAGCAGCTAATGTGGGGTTTTTATCTATGAATATAATTTCTAAGAAGTAAAAAAAAATAAACCCGGTCCTGAAAACCCAGCGCAAACATACCACACAACATTCCAAGAACTTATTTGGGATCTTTTGACCGTTTATAGTCACCAGTTAAGCTACTTCTTGTGACTAACTAGAGATTTTTGAAGTCGAGTACATGAAGCCCTTAACCTGATTAAATAAGGATCATCTGTTATCATCGCATTGATCATAAGGGGCACAACAAAGCCACCGGCTGAATAACAAGCATCTCCAATACCATGTAGAACGCCAGCCAATCTCGGGGCCATATCACAAAATGTTGGCTTTTCTAGATTTTTATCAAAGTTTTAACAAGTGAAAAGCTCTAAGTTATCGTTACGTCATAAAGTATGGGTTATGTTAGGGGAGATTATTATACGAAATTAGTTTAAACCTTTTCCGTTTGAACAGCTGATCCAAAACCGCGCATACCATACGCGATACAAATAAGGGTAATTACTCCAGCTGAGTTGCAACCACATAATGAAATAAAACAAAGTGTTACTATTGCAGGAACAAATGCAAACAAATTCCAAATTTTTCGTAATTTAGTTTTGTCATAATCGCCTTTGAACGAAATTTATGGACCACCCGAATTAGAAGAACTGAACTCAGAGTTAAGAACACATGAACAGGGTCCACTGAACAGTGCTTTCAGCGAACACCATGTTTTTTGGAAACAACGAACAGTCCGAACAGCGAACAGTTCGAATTGTGCGAACAGTTCATTTTTTTAAATTCGTCGAACACGGAGAACAGTGCGAACTGGTGCGTACACCTTGGTACTCTTAAAGTATCTGTTTTCGTCGGTTCTGTGGTTCTGTGAATCCGTAACTTTGTGTAGGAGAAAATCCAAGCTTATACACGCAATGAAAACGACAATTAAATTTATGATGAAAGGCAAACTGGCTAATGCTCCACTCCCAAGAAGATTGAAACCCTGCACATCTTTCATATATTCTGGAGCCATTTCGACAACAGTGAATTCAGTTATAGAAGCCGCGAATCCAGAAGCGTTCGTTGCCCAAAATGAACCTAAATCAGATTATCATGGCTTCGGCTATCATGAAGGTTCAACTTGTGATCTTAGTGGCTAATTTATACATGCCCGATGTCAGAATAGCACACCATGGTATTTCTTTGAACTCAACTGTTGAATCTTCAAATGAATCTTTTTGAGGCCAGTCAAAAGTCACCCGGTGAAGCCCATACAAAGGACGTTAACTTTTATCTGATTTGAAGTAGGCTGTGAATAGGCCGCCATGCCTAAGTCAGACTCAATGTATTGAAGTTCTTTTGGATCAATCCAAGGCATTTCGGCTGGTGAATTTCTAAAAAACAAAATCCAAGCGACTGACCAGATAATTCCAATAATACCATATATATAAAAGGCCCATTGCCAACCGAGTTTTTCACAAATTAGAGCTTTATGTAAAATAAGTTCTCAATGATCTATCTAAGATTTCATCTTAAACAGTTGCGTCTTCTTTAGCCTATAATTTGTTAAGGCAAAGAGGTCCAAAATGTCGATACCGGCGCTAATAAACCTGATAGCTCTAGAGACTCCCCTAGAATTTGACGACGAGTAGTCTGTTGACAGTATCCGAGTATGTTTATCAAGTTTATGATTAATAATTTAGAAATCATAACGAAACAACGCTACCTTTTATTCGTAAAAAAGAAGACGTAACTGTTTGAGATCCAAATAAAAACCTGTTAAGATATTTGACGCAAGATTACCAAGATAAGCGATTGCATTTGACACGCCCATCAACACGGTACGTTCTTTCTTTGGTGACCAGCGGCCCCACATGGACGTTTGAGGAGGAAACATTCCTGACTTAATGAATTTACTCAACGTGAGGCTTGGGAAAGAGATCAAACCTGAGCAAGCCCTTGAAAAAATCGTAGAACGCAGAACCATTCGTAACCCCATGTAGCAAATAATTCATAAAGTAACGATAAAACAGCTGAAATGCCCACACTGTTAAAATTTAAAAGTGGACAATTCTTCATGATTCTCATAGTCTCAACAGAGGCTATGTAACATAGCTCAAAATTTTCCTGAGGCCAATCAGATATCGAGCTCCAAATACATCAGCAGCCATACCCATTGGACCAACTCCAAGTGCATATCCATAAAAAAAGCATGCAATGAGCTTCGAAAATTAATTATACAGTAAATTATTATAAATAATAACTTATAATCCAGTGACACAATTAGTTATTAGTCATCGAAACTCAAAAGTGGACTACCTGGGCCTGTTGAGAAGTTGTCCAGTCGTACTTCTTAGAATCAGCGAAGTTGTCACCTTTTGGACCTATCAAGCGTTACGAAAACCCATGTATCGTGGTGAACTGAAATCTTTGCATAATTTAAAAACACCTTATAGGTCCTTTCCATAAAAATTGACATTCTCCAAAGATTTCGCAAAGTCAATTTCATTTTCATAATTTGAAATATTCACAACACAGCTACCATTAGTTGGCGTTGACGAGTTGTTTGGTTTGGTCATATCTAGAATGGCCACCGATAAAGAAAAACGAATCATATAACCTTTTATCATTCATGAAGAAAATTCAAAGAAAATTCGATGAAATCTTCGTGTCGGACTCAGAAATATGAAATATTTACTCGATCT
>SCLD01022157.1:0-18218 GCA_004367895.1 Oikopleura longicauda
TGACAAAGAGATGTGTCATTAACAATTTATTTTGGTTTCAGATGCGGAAGTTGACTGATTTTTCTAATTGTCTTAAGTGGCCATTAGGCTTTATAGATTTTTTCTTGGATTTAAGTACTACTTCAGTTTTTCCCAGAGTGTCCCTAGTTTCGATTTAGATTTAGGATGTGACAGTGAGATCAGCGGGTGATAACTAATAAATCTTCGTCTTTATATAATATAACAATTTGTGTAATAAGCCTATAAAAGTTATACAAATTCAAAACGGAAGATGAAGCAGTTATAAGGGCAAACGCAACTGAATTAGGTCTGGCTGCCGGAGTATTTTCCAACGATTATTATACACTACAACGCGTTGGAGATGCCTTGGAAGCTGGTACTATTTATCACAATTGCTATAACTTAGGCCGGGATTTGAATAAACGATTATGGGTGGTCTTGCCTGTAAGGCTACATGACGAAAAAAATCCGAATCTCCCATTAAAGCTCCCGCTGAGCTAGGTTTTGGTGGTTTCAAACAGTCTGGAATCGGTAAAGAAAATGGTACCGAATTCATTTCTCAATTTACTCGACTCAAATGCAAGTTTTATATGAATGATGATAGTAAAATTCTTGAATTTTGATCTGAAAATTTCAGATTTTTAACTGTACTCACACAATAAATGTATAATAGAACTGCTTGTTTTGATCTGTGTATCCATCATGGAATGATTCAAGTCCAGGCCACAATGGTAATGTACCAAATAACACTAAATATAGATATAAATGAATGTTTTAATGTTACAATATTTACAGGGGGTCACATATTAGAGTGGAATAACTGGTCTTGAACTTGCACACATTAGGGTGGAGCCACTTATAGGCTATAAGTTATAGCTATCCCCTTATAGGTTCAGTTTAGAAAACCTTATTGAGGGTATAAATTGCATATCAACTCAGTTGATATTGTTAGGGAGCTGAGTGACGTGACCAGAGTTGCTGGTGCAACTAAGCAAACATTTGCCTAACCTTGGCCTTTCAAAAGAACAGTGTTGCCGTTTTTATTCATTAAAACAACGGACGGCTTGATAATGGACGGCTTCGATGTTATAAAGGGTCAAATGAGGTCAAATGTTGATGACCGTCAACCATCTACTGACTCAGACTTCACACTATCTTGAAAATTATAATCGTCAATTCTACTTGAGTTATGTGATTTATAAAACTGTGATCGAGCATTAAGAACAAAACGACGCAGTTAAGAATTACTTCAAGGTTCAAAGTTTACGTTGAACTTGACCTAAGTATCATATTGAGATCATCTATCACGTGATTAAAACGACGACCGAGTTTTAATCGAAATCGGGTTTCACACGGAAACAATCATTTTTACGGCCATGAACGTCAAACCTTACCTTCAATAATTAATCCAAGTATTGATATAAACAATAAAAGTTTGTTTCTGACCATTTCTCTGTATTTATATGTTTGAAATATTCAAATCTAATCTTCTTTTGTCTTTCTCTCGAGGCACTAGCCGAAGTGACACAACTGATGAATCAGAGTGTGTACTAAGGACTAATGTTAACTC
This sequence comes from Oikopleura longicauda, assembly GCA_004367895.1. Taxonomy (NCBI): domain Eukaryota; kingdom Metazoa; phylum Chordata; class Appendicularia; order Copelata; family Oikopleuridae; genus Oikopleura; species Oikopleura longicauda. The sequence continues at coordinate 1,571 of SCLD01022157.1, forward strand.
GTAAACTCACGTTTCAGAAGATTTTTTATAGTTTTCCAACCTTGTATTCGATTAAATCCTATGTAAAGTGATTATTGCGACTACCGAGATCTAACCGCGAAAATATCGAACATAATGGCTGACTTCAACGCTTATTCCTAGATTGTCGGAAATTTCGGAATTTTCGAAAAAAAAATATATTATCGTCTAGAGCATCAAAAATGATGAATAACACTTCAAACAAAAATTCACCGGCTGGTTCCAGAGCCGAGAAATCGGCAAGAATATCTCGAAAAATCACGAATTTTCGGAGTGGGAAATTATTTGATAACAAGGACCTCTTATTTTGGACAGCTCATGCTCACGTTAACTTGATGGGATAACTTAACACTGACATCAAGTCAAACCGTAAGTTATTCGTGATACGATTGCGGTGAGGTTCATTAGAATATAATTTATGTCCCAATAAGTATTTTGTAATAATTGACCGTGATGCAAATTCTATGATAGCCACCAAATCCAGAATGACGTCATAATCATAATTACTTGCAACCATCAAATATATGTTATCATAATTGAGCGGGCTAGAACTGCGAAAATTCCGTTTGCTCTACAAAAATTAACATAAAATGAACTTCTTCGATAAGGTATTATTTTGAAATAAGATTGAGAAATTCTATATGTCCCGTGTTTTCAACGTTAATCTTATCCTGAACATCCAGGGTGAAATTTAGTGAAAGTGATATTGAAGGTGACACCCTCCGCTGCCCATTTTAAGATTTATGAACTACGCCCATTATAAGCGTACAATTCACCCATTAAATGATACATGTATGCATGGTCAGAGGAGGCGCACAGGGAAAAGTTTGAAACCGGATAGAAAATAAATTATAAAATAAATTAATGATGATCGAGAGTAATTTACACACATTTACATATAGATGGGTGAATAGTTTTCGTGCCTTTATATAGGGGGTCACAGTGTCACCGTAACACATAAGAGTGGAACAGTCAGTTTTGAACTTGCAGACATAAGAGTCGATCACTTCACATAATATTATCAAAGGTACCAATTAAATCTAATCTAATCAATGACGGGTGTTCCGCTCTAATGTTTGACCCCTCTATAAATGGATGAAAATGTGTTCCATGTTTGAATTTCAATTGAATCAAACCGATAATCTGACAGATATCTGGTAACACAATAATATGAAGCACGATATAAGATTCTGTGTGATGAGATTAGTTGCTTCTTAGATGTCCGGAATAGAGGTGTATTGATATTTGAAACTCAGCAGTATTTTTTTACGATATTTCTGACTTATAAAAAGCATATTAAAAAGAATTAAAATAACAACCAGAGAAAGTTATTCAGAGAAACATCATTAATTTTTTTGACACTGACTTATCACTGAAGTTATCAGTTGCGTGCGGTAGAGTGACTGTAAATATAAAAAAAATTATATTACAGTGGTCGATGAAATTTTGTCGTATTAAATGAATTTCGGGCATACTAAAAACAACAAAAGTTCATCAACAACTGTATTCATGTCGATAAAAGAAGTGGTTCAAAGTACCCATAGCTCGACCGGATCGACCGAGTTGACCGTACATCCCTGGTTCATATATAGATACATATAAGAGGTTCAGTTTAAAGGTACCAAATATATTTTAATTAAGATAAAGAGTCTGATGAAGATCGTCTGTAATTTAGCATGCATAACTGTTTAATAAATGATATCATTTCTCGGACTGAGTTCTCTATAGACTAATATGAATGACAAAAAAATATTTGGTTGCAATAATGTCAAGCCTAATACTTTTATGGGGTTTATGAGGTTTTTATGAATTATATATGCATTCATTCAAAAAGACTAATGAACAATCCACATTAAAAGATCTCGAGAGTTAAATGTAGCTGAAATTCATCAAAACTGTATTTTTTCATCACTATAAGTTTATAGTCTATAACATAGAGAGCAGGTGGTTCCGTTGGCCCACAACTGGTACATTAAAGTGTGACTTGTCTATTCGTAAGTTTGACTACCTCAAGTCTAGTCTAAATAAAATGAAATTAACGATTTAAGTCAATATAATCTAAGTATCCTTATTGTGACCATTAAATAGTATCTTCGCGGTGAATAACCTACATACACAGCCATATTTGGCATGTGTGTCGATAGAGAGATGCATTAATGTACAGACAGCTTTGAAATAACTGTAACATAACTTTAAATAGTTTCAATTCCAAGTTGACTAACAGATGCGCTGTCATTTTTATGATGAAATTATCATCTTGAATTATGATTTTGGCTTGGTCATTCTGAATCAGAGAACAGAGATTGAAAGAACTTTTTTACCTTCCGAGGGCTATTGATGAACACTGTCACGATTTTAAATTTTATGACTAAATAACCGTTTTCCAGAATGGTATTTCAACCATGTTTTTCTCTGGGAAGACTTTCTGGCGTCCAATTTATTAACAGTTGTGCTTTTTTTTCAACTCGATGCTCGAATTTATTTGGGCATTTTAGTGCCATGACTTGTATTATAATATAACATCGATTTTAGTAACTAAAGACCATCAGAAACATATAATATAGGTTTAAACTGGATTAATCCTTGACTGCAATTGATGGTTCACGTCATTTACGGTTCACTTCCGGTTAAACTTTCGGTTAAAAATTATTCCCTAAAAATTTTTATTTTACCAAAAGATGCGCCTTGAAATTGATGTGGGAATCCTTTGAGACAGTTTTTGAGTACCATGACCACACGTGAAGATATGGGCAAAACTGACCTCTCTGGCACCAAGTTCCAAAAAAGTGCAACTGTTAAGAATGGTGTTACATAATTCAATTAAGAGATGGCTTACTTTAAAAAATACGTGAATTGTATTCTTAGATATCATAAATATCAAATGATATTGTAACGTTATAATATAATAATACGTATTATATGTAGCATATTTTATGCTGTTTGGAATTGGCAATTCTGTCTTGATATTGATAAAATGTGAATTGCGGTATTATATTCTTTCGGTTTAAATTTTACTGGCCAGAATAAGATAAAAATTACATGGAACGCTTATTATTTAAAGTATGTTTAATACTTTTGTGTCACGCTGGTATAAATATTATCGATAATTCTGTGGTTTATCAGAGGGCAAAAGGATCAGTGCTACCTTTATAAGAATGTTTTCTGTCTCGACTAAACTTTAGTGGAAACAGTTTACTTAGAATTCACTTTTAGCCATTGGCGATATTTTCAGATTGTCCTCCTGTAGACTTGATTTACGAAACAGAGAAGAAGAGATACCACACTGATAACAGCTTCAGTCAGACGAGAAAAAAAATTGAAAAATTACCAAAGAAAAATGCAGAGTCCGGATTATGAACGGGTTGAACATTGAAATTTCATGTTTACGAGATATTACAGTATTATTGATTTAATTCCAAATTCCAGTTTAAAGGGCGGTGACCCTGCCCATAACGTCGATTAAGTTTATTAAGACGATCACTCAACATGAATTTTATCTCGATCTAACAATGATCTTAGTTAGGTTCATTCGGTTCAACGATGGCTTGAATTTTAAGGTAATTGTCACTTCGTCTCTAAGTTAAGGCTTTAACAGTCACGCTTCCAAAACTTTGACCCTCAAAGTTCAAAGCTGATTTGTTTCAACCAGCTTGATAAAATGGGCTTGGAAAACATGGAAATTCAGTTTGAAGATCGGAAATAGACTCTAAGATGAAAAGAACCTTGCATTGTCGGAAGCCATATGACTTTTTTTAACCCATTTCCTGTTACTGCTGATCGAAATTCCAAGTCAAAACATATATTACTAACGGTAAAAAACGTTCACCAGAAATGATTTGGCGGATTTAAACCCGTTTCCCGTGACTTCCGGTTGATACGGAAGTGACCTAAAATTGCGACATAAAATTTCAATGGGTCTAGACCCCAGGGTCTTTTTCATGATCCTATCATTTGCCTAAAAACGTTCATTTGATGGTCTTTTGGTTGGTTTCAACTACCTTGAAGCGTGACTGTTAACGGGTTTTAAGGTTATTTTTAGACAATTTACTGTACTCATGAGTTAAATTAAATCGACCAAGAAATGAAAAAAGTAATGCAGTAAGGAATAGAAGTAACGGAATAATACCAGTTTTTCCCCTTTGGCTTACCATCACAGCTTAATGAAAATGGTATTCTTAAACAACTTCCTCATCTCTAGTGTGAAACTCCTTCCAATCCAGGGCTTCCAGCTTGACCGGCGGAATGAAGCTGACTCGCCACAAATAAATACCTACATGTTACGTTCTCGCATAAGTACTTGATTCAAAGTCAAGTTCTTTGCCAGAATAACTCGTGAAATTGAATTTGAATTTGGTTATTTCATAATTGTCATGATTTTATAAATATTTTGCGGTATTTGCAAAATGTTCTTAGGGAGAAAATGTAAAAATAACCTAAATCTTAATTAAAGTTGAGATTTTTTTTCGCTCGCGTAAAAATTCTAAGCTGCTTATAAAACAACATCTCAAACATTCAATCCTATAAAAGACTGAATATGAGTCCCGACAGATTGGCTACAAATTTAATTTGAGTTTATCAAAGTAAGTTCAACAAAGTTCAACCCTAAGCCTTTAGAGCCCAAGGCAGAGTCCACCGAACAGTGCGAACACATTTTTGTCAAAACAACGAACAGTTTGAATGGTGCGAACAGTTCACATTGAGCGAACAACGAACAGTTCACATCGTCTGTTCGCTTGTTCGCACCGAACACGTCTTTTTCTATTAAACAACGAACAGTGCCAACAGCGAACAGTTCGAACCATGCGAAGAGTGCGAACAACGAACAGTTCGAACAGCTCATTTTTTTAAATTCGTCGAACAGTGCGAACAGCTGTTCGGTGGAGCCTGACTACGACCAGGTGCGAATACCTGTTGGGTAGAGCCTGGCCTTGGGGTCGTGAGTGCCCAATATCATATTGGCATTGCCATTTGGCCACATGACAGATAACCAGCTTCGTTCTAAAAAGTAATTCAGGTTGCGAGAAAAGACAAGAGAGAAAAATGATGAACCTGAACCCGATTCAGCGCCTCGAATTTATTTCATTATAGGTGTTGTTTTAGTCGCCATTCTCCTTGCAGTCTACATTACTGTCTATGAGATTTTTAAAAGACGTCGCAAAAATGCACAATCTCAACAAAATAACACCTCAGAAACCCTCTTGACCAAAGTACCATGAGTCTGTGACCCAGAAAAATGGATCCTAAATGCAAGAACAGCTGAGTGCAAATTGCCGAAACCAAGGCTTATGCCCAACGAACCAGAGAAGCTAAAATCCCGATATCTAACCTAAACGTTTGCCTTAATTATTCATACTATTCATATACCACAATTAAACCTTGTAATATTTTCGTAATAACTGTATTAATTTACCCTGCACAGAACGGAAGAACTTTTTACAAAACGAATTAGGGTGTTAATAGCACAAAAATAGTCACACGCGATTCAAGACTTGTGCGAATATAGGGGGTGATACATTAATACACCCCTTTAAAAGTTCTGAAATGGAAGACATTGCATGATTTTTGAATATTGGATGGCAGTTTTTACATTTGCGCCACCTCTGTTGAATAATTAAATTTATATTTCGAATTGAAAATTTTGATATGAGCCAGTTCGATCTTGAGTTGACTTGTGGGATTGATATCGAAGACGTTGTGACCATTGTGGTTTGATTTTAGAACTATATTTTTCACCGATACCCATCACAACAGAATCATCATCGGCATTACGAGTCCAAATACCCACTCGATCTACACGTCGACGTGATTGAACCATGGCTCCACAGATTTCCGGCTGTTTTCCTTCAGCATTCTCAGGTTCAAGTTGCTCGCCTAAAAATAATTACTTTGACTTGAATATAGTTATTACAGACAAGGCGTTTGTAGGTCATGTGACTCCCAAACCTAGCGGATGTCCTAACGAAACCTTTGAGACTAAACAAGTGTGCCTTTTTTTGACTGTCGATTTGTCCACCAAGAACCATATCCTGGTTAAAACGCCCTGGGAATAAGTGAAAACTGACCGATAACGGCCAAAAGAGTTTCTAGCCATTTGTCGTTGAGTTGTTCATTTCTTAGTTTCCGATCAATTTCAATTAACCATCTACCCCCATTTTGATTTTGTGGGTCAGTCCATTCTGGCTTGATTCCATCGCGGAATATCATGTAATCACAACCCTGAAAGTCGGCTTTAGAATCCTATTTCGAAATATAAAATGGTTAACTTACAGCAGCAAGTTGATTGGGTAGCTTCAGATACAAATAAAGGGACCAGAAGTCGAGAATAGTTCCAAAGCTGGCAACTTTTACAAGACGATCGTCCCAGTTAGCACCAACATCATTTCTGAGATAGTAAACATCCCATGAAGAGTTCAGTGGACGATCCATCTTTTTCATTTTTTCCAAATTCTCTAATTGAACAGCGTCAAGCTCCTTTCTTACTGGATGATCCTCTGTCGAATCAAGGGATGGTGTACTGTCATAAAGGTCTGATGAATGCAATGATGATGCATCTAAAATGGGTGAAATTAGTAAGAAGTTGAGATAAGGGCTAGTATGAGTCATACTTTCTGGGTCACTTTTTCTATATTTTTTTGTATTTCGTCTCTTTTGATTTTTCATAATGTGTTTGTCAAACTTCACTTTCACATGTTATAATAGTTTTGATGATTCATATCTAGATCCTAAGTGCAATCAGCGCACATTCATAAAATCGGAAAATTGTTCACAAATTATCAAAATCGTGATCCAATACACAAAATTATTTCGTGCTGCTAATCGAAAACACAAAAGTTCTAAGTTAGGGCTTCTAGTCCCATCGGAAATCCTATTTGAGTGTCCGTTCAAAGGCAAACAATAACTAAAAATTTTACCAAATCCTAAAAAGATTCGGGTGTGAATGTATGACTCATACTGCGGAAATAACCCAGCCTATCGCGATGACGTTAATTTACATGAGATTGTTTAGAACTTACCAGAATCTGTGCCAGATCTCCAATCAGCTGATCGCCGTGCAAAAAAGTTGAGTTGAATCATTTTATGAATTTCTCTTTTGCGAAACTAAAAAATAAGTTTTTGAGAAGTGTTAAATAATGAGTCTAGAATGACAGACAACGCAGGTTTTGTTTGAGCGACAGAGTTTATGTAGTCGGGCCTATTTTTAGTCGTGATAGTAAAAACTTGGATCCGAGCCCAATGGTGTAATTTTCCAGTGTGCACTCAATTGAATGAAAACTTTGAAAGGCGTTTTTTCTTTATATCAGGGCCAAACCGGCCGATAAAACATACCACGTCCGTCCATAACGCCCTGTTATGAAACCACAATTACCATTAATTTAATTTACCATATTTAAGTTTTCTCTAACTGATAAAAAAGTGAAAACCAAAAAGGATAAATATTAGACCAGATTGACCTCGCAGTGACCCCACGGAAATAAAAGAAAATTACCTCGTGGTTGATTCGAGTTTAAACGTATGTGCAAAGTACATCTTTACTTATATTGACCCCCCTGTTCAAAAATATACCCCCCACATATTTTTATCCTCTGGGTTCCATAATATTTTAATTTAAGAATTTACCTTTTCGATATTATTCTGAGAATTATTTTTCTCTTTGTGATATTGGACTGTTGATGATTGTAGTTATAAACATGGATAAACATGAATCACGTGATGAGTCATACAGACTGAACTTGAAAACGCGCCATGTGACTTTGTTCTTATTCTTGACAGAATCATCTTTTGACGCATGCTTCTTCAGAATCTTCACTATCCGCAGGCATGTTGAGGACTGTCCAATGAAGTGGACGCATTTTGTCTGTCCGAGAGAGTATCAGACGAATTCCTGCGAATAATAATATCATATTAATATGCACTGAGACAGACTTTATGGTTGAAAATATAACACTATTAATTTATCAGAATACAATATCATCATATGCAATAAAAGAAACCAGCTCTTTCTGAGAAATGCAATTCGACAGAAATCAGTGGATTATGAATAATTTATGATCCACGGACGAAATTTGCGGTCGACCAGGGCGGAGACCGAGGAGGCTGGGAAGTTGAAAATTCCGAGTTTAAATTGCAAATCTCATCGGATTTTTACGTGAATTTTCTGTAATTTATTGCAATCAAAGATTGTTAACCTAGAAGCTGAATCTATGAATCATACAATGCATATCATATAATTCAAAGGGCAGTCAGTATTTGTTGAAAAATCTGGGGAAAATATTCCGACTTCGGCAAAATTGAACAACTTTTCGGCATAGGACCAAATATCCAAAATATCGAATTGGTTTCATCAATTCCCAAAGAATCACCGTAGTTAAAATCATTGAGGCAGTTTCACCAGTGAATTCAATATTCTGAAAAAGAGGTTCAAAAATATACGGGCTCAATATCTATGACGATTTAAATAGGGGTTTGGCCAAATACACGGGTAGACCATTTTGTTTCAGAAGAATTTTACACCGCCCATGCCCATTTTGAAAGTAAACAATAAAAAAGATGAGGATTTTATCTGACCCAACAATTTGGTCCATCCGTGTAAGAGTGTGGCATTTTTTTCAAACAGAAAGTCACACTCTGATCTGGTACCCTGTATATTTGTTACGTACGAGAGATGACTCGAAGAGAACGAAATTGTCACCAGCCTGACACCTGTCGATTAAACTTCTGTTTTCAAGTTAATAATTACTCGTGATCTCATTAAACGGACAAAATGTCTCTAATATTACCCGCCAATACAATTTCTGAAACTCTTCCGAATGTTGGTTGACATTCGAATATCCCTCAAAGTCCAGCGCACAGTTTGTTATAAATGTGAAAGGGCTATTTAAAATAGCCTATATGAGGTCAAAGTACACCGCCGAATAACATTCATTTTGAGGGTTTTTCAAATACGAACGTCTCTCAACGTTAAGCTAGGTCCGTGGATTGGATAAGAGACCTTATTAACTTATCAAACTTGATTCCTTCCGTCGACACCTATCCATTTTAACCATTCTAACCAGCCATGAATTTGGAGATAATCTGCAACGCCAATAATATCCCATCCAAGATGGTAAGGAATTGAAAAAACTAGAAACAAGGGGACAAATGTGCTTTTTAGTGCTTTTAATCACGTTCTTGTGTGTTATAATAACGTCAAAATGACTCATATATAAAAAGTAAGCCTAATGTGGGGCTCGAACCCACGACCGTTGGATTAAAAGTCCAACGCTCTACCGACTGAGCTAACCAGGCTCGGTGTGATTCATGCCAATGTAATGAGTTGAACAAGTCATTTATAAGGTATGGATATAAACTTGTGCCCTCTGATGAATAAATCTAGTACGACTCATACATTATGAGTCATAAATTATGACGCATGCAGTGAATTTAAAAGCGCTTTTCCTCCAATAAATAATAAACCATAAAACACCATATTGTTTCACTTCTTGCTTTATTCTTTGTAGGATTGAAACATTTTTCATTTCTGGCCCAAGTAACCATCCTGAATTAGTAACCTGTAACTCAGGACCTTTAGGTAACCAATCCTATTCATTTTCATTTTGAATGAACTCCATCTGGGTGATGTGAGATGTAAACTTCTTGAACTAGAGCCATTTGGTAACACGTGATAAGATCTTTGTCCGATTCGATCTCGCCATAAGCTCCACCTTCTGGGTCCATTTTGTAAAGGTTTATAGCCTCCAATCTTCCCAAAATCGGAAAAAGTCCGAACGTTAATCTTACTCAATGATATCTTATCATTGGATTCGAAATCTCGTTTGTTTTAATATTCGAGTAATGAGATTAAAATGAAAAATTATTTGAGCGAATCCTGAAACCTGAATAGGTGCCTTTGGCATTTGATTTCTAATTTTGGCGAATAGAGATATTTGCCGATACAACATTTTCTAGAAATAGAACTGTGTTGACTAACAGGACGGAGACTGAGTGTTCTTCGTCAGCTAGTTTTGACGACGATCAGTTCTTTCCTCAAAGCAGTGGGGAGTCGACTTTTTTTCGTTCACGATTTTCTAGGGGACACAAATTTTGATGTATTTTTTTTTGAAGTGAAATGACCACTTTAGACTCAAATGGTGCTTTCACTGAAGCACAAGTGGTCCGCAGGGGCAATATTGACTCAAAATGATAAACTTATAACTTCGTAAAATTTATAACTGAAGTTATAACTAAAGTAAAATAAGTGAAATAAGGCCAATTCGTCAAAGTTATTCGGATTGAAATTTTGGTCCTGCACACTTTTGCCGTGCACTACATCTAATTTGGGCTAGGCAACAAATCGTACACGATCGCACGACAAGTTTTTTCGTTATTTCAGCTGAGGAAGCTAACAGCTTCGACTACATTATTACCGGATAAACAGGCTAGATTATTGATTCAAACTTCAACAAAAAAGAACTGATCGTCGCTAAATAAACTCATTTCGATTGAAACAAAATATATTATTACATGTTATATTGCTAAAACAGATCCGGACAGATGAACAGGCATTACCCAACTAAACCCCCCTGAACTAGGACGTTTCAATGTTCTGATAAATGAACATAGAAATGAAACGATGTGGGCAATAAGGATTTTAGGCAGAAATACAGAATCACTATCGAGACATTTGTTTTGTAGACATGTTCTTTTCTGACTCTTTTTGCATAACCTAAATATGAATGTTGTATTATCTTATATACAGTACAATATTACTGTTACATAACTTGACAGATAGGCTTTTGGCCCGTTTGGTCAGTAAACATACCTTTGCGACGGCCATTTCAAAATCTTCTTGTGTTACGTGAACTCTTCGCTCTCTAAGGGCATACATACCGGCTTCTGTGCATACACCCTAAAATAAAAATGAGTAAAGTCTCGTGATGAAAATATTACCTTTGATTCGGCACCAGAGGCGCCGGTCATTTTTTCCGCAATCTTACGAAGGTTAATACCACGAGTCAAATTCATTTTTCTGGAATGGATTCTCAAAATGTCCACACGGGCCTAAAATAAAAATTAAAGCCAGTCAAACCAAGAAATTCAAATGCATAATATGGCTTTTCTCATCCTGGCCAGAGCCAATGAGAATCAAATTGATCTGGATATTTTCATTTATGACTAAAAAATTCTTACATCTTCATTTGGAGCTGGAAATTCAATTTTTCTATCAATTCTTCCTGGTCGAAGAAGCGCTGAATCTAAGATATCGATTCTGTTTGTGGCCATGATAACTTTAATATTCTGTTGCGGTTCGAAACCATCCAACTGATTCAATAATTCCAACATTGTACGCTGGACTTCGGAGTCACCACCACCGCCAGACTCCATACGGGTACTGAACACCAGGATAAAACCTCATCATCCGATATTGGAGTATTTTTTACGATATGGAACTAGGACAAATAAAATTACCTTCCGATGGAATCAATTTCGTCCATGAAAATGATTGAAGGTGAGTGTTCTCTGGCCATGATGAATAATTCGCGAACCATTCTTGAACCTTCGCCGATGAATTTTTGAACCAGTTCAGAACCAGAAACTCTTTTATTGCATTGTTCAATGTAATTCTATAAACCAACCCAACGCTTTGTATGTTATCGAAAAATTCAACAAATCATGTAAAAATGCAATCCTGATAAATGTACAGTCGGTATGATGGGCAACAGCTCTGGCAAGTAGAGTTTTTCCGGTACCTGGTGGACCATAAAGCAAGACACCCTGTAATTTGGTTCTTAGGAGTATTCACCAGGAAGTGAATACAAAAAAAAATCAGACAAACCTTTGGTTGAGCAATACCAAGAGCTTCAAATAATTCTGGATGTTTAACAGGCAGTTCAATGACTTCTTTGATTTCTTTAATTTGCTTCTCGAGACCTCCAATCATTTCATATGTCGAATCTGGTACTTTTTCGACCATCATCAATGATACTAACGGGTCAACCTAAAAATATAACATTCAAATGATGAGACTTGAGGGCCACACGAATATTTGGTTTGATATCGTCAATTTTTAGTTTTGGATCAATATCGACAATAAATTTGCCTTCTGGATGAATTTTGACTTTTCAAATGTTCTTTCTGATTCTGTTTCAAAAGGACGCTAGATGACCTCTCAGCAGCGATTTCGGAGCTAAAAAGCACCCCTCGAAAAAGCGTCGGATATACTGATTTATTCAATTCGTTTATCCGAGATTCAAAATCGTCCCTCTTTTTTACAGATAGTTACCAACTTTAATAGTTATAATAAAGATGTTGACCCATCATAGGAATACGTCAGACAACAGTTTGAAACACCGGACAGTCTTGGGCCCAGACTCCGGGCTAGACTGGAGAACTCTGATTTCAAATCAGTTTTGAACAATTTCCTAAAACTTTCTTTTTGTCCATTGGCTTGATAACTTCTCCGACATAAGATCCCTGTTCCTGTAATAATTGAAGTTCTTCGCGTAACATCCTCACCTAAAATGGATTGTTATCAACCAGTTGTCAATAAGCAAGATTGCAAGTACCTTTCCGTTCAAGTCATTTCTCTGTGCTTCCAATCTTCTATTATTTTGGGCTTTTTCATTCAATGTTGTCTGTAGCTCGTGCAATTTACTAAATATTACATTTACGAGCGATCCGACATTGATTCCAGGGGTCTACGGACCGCACGAATGAGTCGATCATACCAACGTACCGATTGACTGGTGGAACCCGAATTAAATGACAGAACTTACTTTTTATAATAGGCATCGATTCCACCCTCTTGGTAGTTATTATCGAGATCCATCTGAAAATAAATATCTTTGATAATCGTGACAACCATTTTCTTTAAAACTACTCTCTGTTTTTAGTTCTCGTCTTAACCAATCAGAGTCCAGTATTTTGCTGACTCGACATAAATGAATTAAAGTAAGGCAGTCTCACATCGGATGACGTCACACACCTGATTCATTATTATGACTCATTAATGACGTCATGATTACGTCATATCGTATATGCCACTAGCAATAATTACCTTGTACAGTTTATCAACAACAGAATCTAAATTTTCATTTTTTATCTTTTTTGAAATTGGTTTCTGACTGTTTCCTTCTTATTTAGATTCAAACATGACGTACGACCATAAAGATCGACAAGATCGTGTCAGATGTCGTACCTTTTTATTTAAACCTTTCCTTCCGATCGTCTCATTCTTTTTGTTGCGCCACCGGTCATTTACTTCTGGCGCTTCTATATTTGATATTTTCTAGTCTTATAAACCCTTATCACAACTCGAAAACGACAAAACTCTGAAAACATTTCATTTTTTAAAATTTTCAAAATTTAAAATCTAGAGTCGCCAAACTGACGTTTAGACGATAATAAATAATATTGTGCACGGGAATTATCATGCGCAAAATAAATTACAGATACAGTATCCAGCTTTAATCTATCAATAGACAAGTTTGTTATGCATTTCGATCCATTACGATGTCATATTCTTTACTCTATCGGCAACTTTTTCTTCGAAATCGGGCAATAAGGCTTGTTGAACTTGGAATTGTAATTCGGCACATCTTGAAAATTCGAATTCTCTGACTTCTGAATTTCATGAGATAAGATATTTCCGGTGAAGGTGCTCAGAATAGTGGCTATAAAATTAACCTTCGGGAAGTGTTCCAGCTTGCTTTGAACATTTTTCGATTTTTCTTCCCAAAAAAGCTCGAAATCGATTCACTTCATCGGCAATAACATCTTTGACAGCACCGACTGGCTCTCCACAATTCATCATACAGTCATTTACAGCCTTTACTGGCACAGAGAAATCTAAACTAATTTATTATTGAGAATCGGACTCGGGAAAAAATGTTACTTACCGCCGATTTCTTGGCACCTTGCATTGCATTTGAACATACTTGCGACTAAAAACATGATAAGGCCCCTACACCGGAACAAAACTGATATTGGCCTATGATATTATAGCAATATTATTATACCACCGACATTTTCTACCTATGGTATACACATATTCCACCACGGTATACCATTACATAATGGTGAATCGGCTGACCCTCGTTATTTTTGATAAATAAGAATAATCTGAGATCATAAAAACTGTAACAGCGTGTGAATCCAAGTTGAAATTGCTCTGGAATTCAACCCTAACATGCTGGGTCGATGGATACTTCACAGGAATGTTTCTCAGGCAGTCTTTGATAAAAAAAAGTCTCACGGGAATTTTATTCTACTTCAATTCGATGGAGTGGGTACCCTTAATTTGACTTGATTTTTCATTCACCTGGTAAACGGACATGCTTTTTTTCAATTGCTAGCATTGACGAGGCCAACTTGTCTTTCAATCTGTTAAAGTTTCTTCTAATGATTTCTACTCTTACTATGCAACAATGAATCATGACAATTTAACTCGAAAGTTTCGACCAATCAAATTACTCGGATGAATGACTCACTGGCTGAAAAGAGATTGATTAGTCATCCAAGGAAAAATGAAGAAGACGCAGTCTGCGTCACGCAGAGTACAAAATGACAAGAAGCAAATGAATATCAACTTCTACCCAGAAATCCACGCGCCGCTTGGTCCACGGACCGGTCGGTCCGAGTTGGTCGGAGACTTTCAGGTTTTCAACGGTCCTGGTCCGGTGCGGTCTGAGTTTATGGAAATTGTCCGGTCCTGGTCCGGCGCCGTCCTGAAATTTCAAAATTTTCTGGTCCTGGTGCGGTCCGAGGACCGACCGGCTCTGATGCTTGGATCCCTGCTTCCACCTATGATAATTCTACGAAGTGGTAATAAAGAACGACTCGTCGGCAACGAGTATCCGGAACTCTAAAAAGTTGATCGGAAAGCGCATATAATATGCCGCATATTGCTCTTCCATTTGACGGAAACACCCGAAAAAACTTGAATGATGGCTATGCTCTGGTTCTCAATGTTCAAAAAGTTTCAAAGGTAGATACGGTATCTATAAGATAGTTCAGAATTAAATTCTGAATATATTGGTAGTTCTAACTTGGTACCTTTCCAAACAAATCATTCAATTTTGTGTTTTAATTATTTTGAAAGGAACCATGTTGTAGAGTGAGCACACGTTATCATTTGAGTCTTTAATAAAGACTCTTTATCGTCATTGCGCAGAAGAGTAATTCAATTGAAAGCGAGCAAAATACCATCCCCCGAAGAATTTGAATCTGCATCGAATACCATTCAGGCAACTGACGATTTTGCTGACTGCCTTTTCTAATGATGATTGACCTTTATTCAGCAGAACGAAAAGGAGTTTGAAGTAGTGAAACATCAAATGAAGACATAACTTTTGCCTCTTGAGGAGAAAACAGATCAAATTAAATTTTGAAGTAATGAAAAATCTACCAAATAAATAAATTTATTGATAATTCAATTTTGCTGACTCGACGATTTCTTTCATAAATGTTTGAGCGATTCGGTTCCCGTGAGATCTAACAGTTACTCGGAGCCACAGTATTTCTGTAATTGAAATATTGATTAGATATAAATGAAGTTTAATTAGCGAATTCAAATGAGTACGATTGATAGCGAAAAATTTTCACTCAAAATGAATATGAGGAAAAAAAGTTTGACGGTTTTTCTTGGAGGACGATGGTAAGTTTCTTCTATGGCGACCATAGTATGGTCCATAGACTTTAATCGGTATGTGGCCTTTAGTATTTTTTTGGCAATGATCCGAACTTCATCCGAAACTGAGAATACATTTAAAATTTATTTTGCGTAGGTTGATTTTTTTCAAAAAATACACTTTTGATCCGATTCGGATCATGAATTTAGTGATTAGTGTTTTTAGATCCGAATGATCCGAAAACATGAAAATTTACAGTTTTTACATTGGTTTTTCTAATTATTATATTGTTTGAAGTCGAACTAGTAAAGTTTACCGTGATTATCATGCAGATAAATCGCTGATAATTAACCATGAAAAAGTTCTTGAATCTTTCTATCTTGATTAAGGAACACGAACCGAACAAACTAATCCTCTATGTATTCTCTATTCTCTATGTTTAGACTATGTATTATTTATTTATGACCGAAAATTTTTCCTGACTAGGTACTCATGTCATCGGCTCACCGATTTCCAAAAATTTGGAAAAATGAATTGTTTCAATAAAGAAACTATTTACCTCAAAAAATGGAAATAGTTTCCGGGAAATTGTCTGGCATAAAAATACACTTTTGCACCAATTCGGATCATAGACAAAAGTGACTGAATGGATCCGATCGGTGCTGAATGGATCCGATCGGTGCTAACCTTCGAATCTGGTACATCGCTGGTTGTGGTCAGGTATCGACGAGAGTTTATGATCTAGTGATTTAGTTTTTCTAACGCTGTAAATAAGGCCAAGCTCATTTCTTTTTGTGTATATGATTTTGGGCTTTTTATTCAAGAGTAATACAGTATTAACCTGTTTCATTTGAAAGCAATGATCTGTTTGCAAAATTGAACAGACATAAAACTTAAATTATTTTGACATATACAATTTTGAATTCATACGGAATGGTGTTTCACTTTCAAATGGTCACACTTACAGAGGATCTAGGTAAAACATCGAAATACCTCCCAGTTTACTACGCGGCGCTGAAATTGAC
>SCLD01022158.1:0-42695 GCA_004367895.1 Oikopleura longicauda
AAGCATATCATATGTATTATTCTATATCATAACTTATGGTCCAAGTTAGGTCCAAGTTGGTCATAAGTTATGGTCTATTATATTATTAAATCATTAACTATTAAATTATTATTATTTAAGTCGTGCGAGTCTGCGATCAACATAAGCTTATTTCAAAAAGCCGAACAAAACTATTTTCTGCATAACCTAATAATTAATGTTACAAAAACTAAATATATATATTCGTCACTCTGCCTTCTTTTCGCAGAAATATACATTAGTATGCTTGAATTTCGAAGTCTCAAATTTTCGGACTTTTGCATTTTTTTACATTTTTTGCAAACATGGATTTTCTAAAAGTTTCGGACTTTTCAGAGCATTTGACCCAAAAGTTTTGACAGTTGCTCAATATTGGCAATATCACCAATTTTTATGTCTTTTATAATGCATTTATTTGAGTTACATCGGATTTGAATTAATCTGAAACCACGAATTGAAACTTTGGTACTTTCACAGAGGGTATGATTATGATTTTCGTCCAAAAAATTCGGATTTATGTATTTCCAAAAACGGAATTTAGCAGATATGATCTACCGATGAGAGTCCAATATTCAAGCATACCGCTGTAAATTTTCTGGTCGAACTGCTTATCGCTTTGATCGCTTCATTTTATGGTATAGACTATACGGTATAGTCTATACCGTGTAGTAAAAACCATATTTTTGGTTAACTAGAAATGTTTAAAAATTGCCGCCAGCCAATTGCCACGTAAACATGCGTCATGCTCAGTTCAACCAATAAGATGCTCGCATGTGTTGGAGTTTGTTGTGTCATCTTTGTTAGAGTTGCTTCTATGGCGTCGTAACGAACTGGATATATACTAACCGGCCGAGCACTTTCCAGTAGTCTTGGTCTGGCGTTGTGTGACAAAGACCACGATAAGGGTCAGCCGCCGTTTATTTGAGATGTAAGTTATTTGGGCTTGGGTTGCAAATCAATTGTGGCGTCGAGTTTAACCGCAAAAGGCAACAAATCGTTGAAAATTTGAGTCCGTCGGTCAGACATTATGATCGTTTTCTAGATATATTTTTCTGGGAAATCGTTTGTTTGCCCATGAAATATTTCTTTGGAAGTAAATACTATAAAGTTAATTAATATCAGGACTAGGCTGAATGGCGGCCTCTATATTGTATATTCGGAGAGTTGTCCTCCTCTTTCTCTCTTATTTGAGCAAGTCCTGATATTAATTCCCTTTATTCCTATTAAATAGTGTCAGGGTTCAGCGACAATTCCCAATAATGACTGTTTTAGAATGGTACGTTTGAAGATATCAAACTCATTATCGACAAACTCATTGTCATTGAACTCCATAAAACGAGGTTCTTCGAGTTCCATATCATGGTATTCCTCGTCAAATGGTTCCTCGTGGTACTCTTCAACGGCGGACGAGTACTCGTTCAACTCCTTATCAACAAACACCTTAAAATCCTATTACGATCTTGCTAAAATAAACAATGGTGTAAATTTGCTGAAATCGGAAGAAAAGCAACGTCAAAAAGTGCGAAAAATAATGGGTGGCTCAGGTGGGATTTCAAATTGGTGTCGCCCAATCAGAACATCTCAGTATCTGTGGTGGCAAGTTCCAAAAGGTTCCTATTTGGATCCGTTGTTTTTAGACACCAATTCGATATTCCATCTTAGAATATCAAATAATCGCTTTCGAGATAATTTCAAATCCTAATTTCTACAACGGTGTCATACTGTGTGTATTCATAAATATTTTACTTCTAATAATGCCAACAATGCCGTCTAATACAGGACACAACTTTCGAAGGTTAATATCCATGGTAGTAAAGTTTTATAGTATTACTAAAACTGAATAAAGTAAGGCCCATTCTGACTCTGTCCAAATGGTCCGACAAAAATAGTAAGAAAAGAGCGCTTAGGCCCACGCTCGCTTGGACAGGGCCACCATGGACCACACGTTACATTACGAACTTATGATTATGGACCATAATCAACCTGAAATTATGCCATAATTCATGGCATGAGCAATGCCGTTTCAATTACCTCGTTTTGACCAGAATATTTCAGGTTCAAAAATGTAATGGACTGTATTGACGATTTCTTCATGTCAATCTATCTTGTGGAATGTATGCTCAAAATGTATGTCATGCGGAAAGAGGTAAGGGCGTCCTGTTAATCTGAAATCATCGATTAATATAAATAATTTCAATTTTAGTATTTCAAAGCGTGGGATTTACTGGATTTCAACATAGTTCTGATATCATTGTTTGACATAGTCATTGGAGTCCTAGATTCGTTCTCTCCCACTGGATCTGTTCTCTTTACTGGTTCTGTCTCTGCTTCTGGTCTGAAGGTTACCAAAGTTCTGAGACTTCTTCGCGCTACTCGTATGTTCAGGTGAGTTTTCAGATACTTTAATTAGGCGACAAAATTATCCTTCTTACCATTAAATTATTCAGGGTTCTCCGGACGCTAAAATTCATTGACAGACTACAAAAATATACCGTGACGATCCTAAAGTCGATTAAATCTCTAGGTCCAATTCTGCAATTGACTGGTGCCTTTGTCTTCATGGCAACCTCCCTAGGATGTTCTCTTTTTGGTGGCTTAATTCCGAAGCATTTTGGAAATATAATCTTGACGTTTTTTACGCTGATCAAAATCATAACTCTGGACGACTGGTTTGAAATTCAGCAGGATGGATCTGTTGAATATGGCTTTAATATCCCGCTGTGCTTGTATCTTGGTGGTTTCATTTTCATAATGGTTTTTGTAATCTTCAATCTACTTCTTGCTGTTCTCGTTGATACCTTCAACGTTTCCAATGATGAAAATAGATGGAAATTAGAAAATGAAGAAGCTCGGATGGACCATATTCTATCGCAAAAGTGGTCTCGTATTCAAGCCCAGGACGTATCTGAAAACGAGTCAGACGAAGAATTCGATTCTGACGAACTATTGGGGGATGAGAATCTTACAAAGAAAAAGATTCAAGAAGATTTTTCCAAATTCTTTGAAGGCTGTCTACCCACTGACTTCACTCTTAATCAGTGGTATTATCGAATACTACCAGGTAAAATAAGTTACTAAAGCTTTATAGTAACCTATTTTTCGTTTTTTTTTGCGATTTGTTGCAACATCATCAAATCTTTATTTAGCAATCGAAAAACAAAAATTTCATTTCGACAATCAAATAACATCTTACGAAAGAATGACTGAGGAAGCCATCGCCTCTACTGACGAGGCATGGCTCTACACAGGAACTTAAAATGGTACCTATTCAATTTATCAACATGTTATCCATTAGCTGTGATCTGTTAAAATACTTAGAATAAAGTTATCCCTTACGTTACGTATGTTGTGGTTTTTTCTCAGAGTTTAGAAACTAAATTATTTCCAGTCGAAAAATATGAAAAAACGGGCGATCTCTTTTTGATGAGACGACCTCAAATGATTGAACGCGTCCAGGTCAGTTACTTTAACTAATTTAAATTCTGCCACGGGTTACTCGGGAGGCCCGAGTCGGGACTAGTCATTGACCAAAGGTTCCAAACTTTACATCGTGTTCCTCGTTGTCTCTACTCGAGAGTGCTATCTGGTACAGACTCTGTAGGCCTCACCCCAATTTCACCCTAACTCCGTTTGCACCCAACTGTCACTTACCTGACTTTTGACTAACTGTATTTTAACAAACTTGTCTCTGACTAACTGCCTGCTAACTAAGTGGGCTGACTAACTGACTATATCCGATATTTGAGTCTAATGAAATTTCTAACTTCTAAAAAGTGCATGCTAGATCATATCCAATGTTTTCAATTGACTTTCAACTCTAAAATGCACACTTATATCCTGCATAGAAAAAAGATTTATCATTTGATGATTTTATTCTATCGAGAGTCCTAATGTTGCAGCAGGCAGTGTCATGTGACTATGCCACGTGACGGTTGTCACAGAATGAAGCACCTTCTTCTGTGAGACAACAGTTATACTACAGAAATTTATTTCTTGCCAGATTTCTTGATACCACCAGTAGCTAGAGGTCCTTTTCCACCTGCTTTCTTTGCCATTTCAGCCAATTTCTTTTTTTCTTCTTGTTGGGCTTTCTGAACAAAAAAAAATCAATTTATCCTTCACGAGATTATCAGATTTTTACCTTGAAAGCAATATCATCTTCATCCAAATCTTTGCCTTTAGCTTTTGGCTTCTTCAAAGGTTTTGCTTTACCACCTTGGCGACCAGACATATTCTAAATTTTTATGAATTAGATAAAAAAACTAACAAATGATCTTGAGGATAATATCTTTATTACAGGAGTTTGAATTCCGAAGAGAGGTTGAAGACAGAAATCGAATGAATGTGTTTCGAAACACCTTTCGAGAGTCATGAAAATAGAAATAGAAGAAACCCTGTGCTACCACACTCATAAATTCTGAAACTGAGCGAAGAAATCGCTTTATTTTCCAGATATTTATGTTTCTAGAGCTAGAGATTTGAAAGTTTAGAATATTTCTTCTATGAAATAGAACAGTTCGATTGTTCCCTTTGGCTTTGTTGATGCCTTTGACGCTCTCTGGCCGCGCGTTCTCTCATCTGAAGCTCCTGACGATGCAGTCTATGAGCTAATGCTTGATCCATGGTCTCTTGTTGTTTCATTCTAGCCTCGTCCAAACCGCTTCTAGAACCAGGTGTCTCTGTCAAAGATATCTTAACATCAAGATTTTATTTATACGTATTTTGATAGTACAGAAAAAACAGTTATCGAACGAGAAGACTCACAGCTATTGCTTTTTCCATGGCCAGTTTATCGTTCAGACCGTTATTTTTTAAGAAAACACAATTATGATCATTTGGGTGTCGATGTTTGAGACAGACTCTCTTTGAACACGAGTCACATTTCAATTCTATTAATTCTCTGACTTTACATTTGGGGGCACAGCAGGTTCCTTCTTTTTTCTTTTTCCGTTTTCGAGCAGCTGCCTTGGAATCACAGTCTCGATCAATATGTTCCGATACAATCTGATCCAAGGTTTTGTCTTTGTCAAATGGTACAGGTTTGTCACACATTGGACATGTTGGAACTTGTCTGTTATTTTTGGGTGCTGAAATTTCAGTAAAAATCTTGTAAAACAATTCAAAGCCCGAATGAAATAAAGACGAACCTGTGGGGCATTTGTGTTTTTCGTAGTGGTAATGATCCAGACAAAATATTTCGGAACAGCCTTGGCATTTAACTGGCAGAAAATCTAACCGATTGCAACCTTCCAACTTACAATGTTTTCCCAGATCCGGAAATTCCATTTACTGAAACATGAAACGGTTAAATCACTTTTATAATAGAAACGAGACGTCGAATTCAATGATTGAAGACAGTTTGAGACTTGAGGAAACAGGTGAGTCATACATAGGACTCATACAATATGAATCTCATGATTTACCCCATGGTCCCGAGGTCGCCTGGAAATTGAACAATCAGGGTTTGGTCGACCAGGAAACCACAGGTGGAAATTAAAGCAAAAAAATCGTAAGAATGTTTTAGAGATTGAATTTTGTGAAATGAATTGGCGTTTTTCGGAAAATCCAATAAATTTTTAGGATTTCTTCGAAGCGTCTTTTGCGTCAATTTCCGCAAGATTTCGAGCGGCATAACAAAGTTGTACAAATGCAATTCCAGATTTAACAAATGCAACCGGGGCAGAAATAGTGACAAGAAGTGGAATCAAGCCTTTCATTGATGTGAATGCCCAAAAGTATAACGAGCTAAAAGAATAATTTAGCATATTAATCAAGCATAGATAATTATATATACGGTATATACCTGTAAAAGATTTCATTTCCGGCACACATGGCAAATAAAACTTTTCTGTTGGTGTAATAAATTCTCAAGATAGGATTTGAGTCGGGACCAAATGATTTGTGACTCCCTTTGCCCATTTCGAGTGTCACATGACAGTGTAACCAATGGGCAACTATATCTAGCCCCATTGATAATTGAAACCTAGGGAGTGAAAATTATTTTCATTTTCTCTTGAGTGAAGTTTTGTTCAATCATTCATGGTCGATTATATATAGAGCCAAAATTCTAAAATATTCCAGAACATTCTTTGTGTTCTGCCACGTGTCCTTTTCCAGAATGTTCCCCACAGATCCTAAACATTTTTGCGCATGAACGATAGACTCACCATATAGTATACTTTGGGTAGAGTACAGAAAGGGCCATAAGAAGCATTGAAGTTGCCACACGATCGGTCAGTTGATCTGAGAAATGATTCAGTTTCGATTAGCCCCGAGCAAGAATTTAACCAAGAACGAAAACAATTAGTAAGGGTAGTCTACGTACCTAGCATTGCACCAAACTTGGTGCATTGGTTTAATTTGCGTGCGGCCATCCCATCAAACGCATCCAAGAGTGCACTGAGCATGTAGAGTGCGGCCGTAGTGTATGGATCCGTCAACATTGTTCGTAATGATAGAAGTAAAAGAATGATTCGGGCATAGCCAATTAGATTCGGGACATATAACAAAACTTGTTGTGTTGATACCGACATACTCTCACTGTTTCCGAGTTCAGATTCAAATCCAGATCTAGAAATTTGAAGATAGATGAAAAACTAATCAATGCTGAACTTTTAGAGGCATTATTGTTACAGCCCAGGGATAGGGAGTCCATAGTTATTGCGATAAAGTGGTTGGAAGAGTTAGTCATGCAACCTAGTAATGGTTTTTAGTACTGCTGACACATCACGGAGTGATGACGTCACGGAATGTAAGTCACCGAAGACAGTAAACGTTTATAGCGTGAGGATTAAAGTTGAACGCCGTGCGCTAGGTGGCGCTAAAGAGCGACGATTTGTTGAATTTATTAGCGAATGGATTTTGTGCTTCAGGCACAATTTATGGTCTTAATTAAGGTCGTTTTGGTTTGGGCTTATTTGCGGCCATTTGAGTTTCAAGCTGCTGTTTTCGAGCATAAAATGTAGACATTTCGTCTTCAAGAGTCTGGCGACGCTCTTCTAATCGCTTCTTGTCTTCGGCATGACGCTTACGGAGAGATTCAAACTTCTCATGAAGGAGATGTTCAGCTTCTTTCAATTCATTTTCTTTTTCCTTCACGCGGGCAACAAAGGTCTTAACAACTATTTAGAACATGGCGGTTGCTATTTGACAATTTACCTGTCTCATCTCATCTTCTTTATCTTGCATATTTCGGAGGTGTTCCTCTCTTTTATGTTCATAAACTTCTTGAAGATTGAATCCACCATTCGTACTTTGAGTATCATCATTGAATCCCATTTCGATCAATTTATTACGACGATAAAGCTGATAATAATTTAATATTCCGTAAAGTGCCCTTTGAAAGAGTGTTGTAGATAGCTCACCTCATAATGTTTAGTGTGAGTGGAAGAACGAAGGTCTTCTAGATTAACTCGAAGTAACATCTCTCTCAGGTGATTGAAATCACAGTGGGATTCATTTTCGACCTGAATGTTTTTGGTTTTATTTGATCAATTGAAATGCTGGGATCACAATTCTCGAATAACGAACCTGTACAGTACCCCATGGATATTGTCTGGCGCGGACCATTCTGTTACCGACTTTTACTTCGTCCATAGAACCAACAACTGCAAACGGAAGCATACCGTTCATTTTAGAGTTCAGAGCAGAGATTGATGGATCGTCTGAATATTCAGTTATTTTTTTGAACATATGAATAGTGCACAAATGGATAATTTGAAGATAGTTGGTCAGAAGCGCTCAATATGCTTGCTGACACTCTATCCTTAACGTTTATATCAGCAAAGTAGAATGATCTTTCTAAATTGTTGAGACATTGATTTAGGACATGAAAATATTGACAACGAATATTTTGATTTTTTTTTCAGTCAATTTTTATCGGACATTTATCGGTCAAAGGGACCAGAAGTATATTCCCCGACATAATACAAACAATCTCACAATCGATAAGTTTTCGTATTTTTTTAAAAGATTTTAAGAGATTGTGCTATTTCGTGTTAACTTGAAAATTCATTGACTTGTCTTTAACATGTTGGCCGATACTATCAAAGTCAGACTGTACCGGTTGATTCAATGCATATGACGTGATTATGAGTTATCACAAAATCGCACCTCCCCTTAATTTCTTAAAATCTATTTGTTCTCCGTCAAGGAGATAACTTAAAACGGGCTTTGCGAATTGTCAGAGTTTTATAATGGAACGTCCGAGGAGCCCTGGCTTAGATCGGTTGGTACTTCTCCAAAAGATGATTCTAAAGAAAATAAAAATGCACAAGATGCTCGTTAATAGTTTTTAAGCAACCTCTGATAGGTTCATTTTAAATTGTTAAAGGGCTGATTACCCCCCAGGGGTTAAATGTTTGGCTGAGTCCTGTAGCCTCAATTCCTTAAAGGCTTTAGGAAAGTTTAAATGTTAGGGTTTTAAATGTTACATCACGTGACAAGATTCACATGACATTCTCGTGACGTCATAATGACATCACGGGACTACCTGAAGATTTATAAAATAGCCAATGGTCAGGATTGTTTTTGACTTGAAATGAATAATCAGAAATGGTCAAGTGTTTATGGACTCGAACCCTCGTTCAGACTAGAAATTTCACTCACCAGTTGGAAATTGATAGGTCTGGATACCAGCACCTAACAGCTCTGACATAATTTTTAATTTGAATTTAGCGAGTTCTTCTTTTGAAATTGTATCAGACTTGGCAATGATTGGAATTATGTTCACTAAACTATCATTTAGCATGTAGAGAACGATGTCTGTTTTATACCTTTTTCGACAAGGGCTTTCATAGTGACCAAATCGAGTGATTTCAAAGAGTGTCCAGTTGGAGCGATGAAATAAAGGCAGGCATGAATTCGACTGAACAATACTGTTAAAACATTTTCGACCGTAATTTTGTAATTTCCTCAAAGATTTTACAAGTTATTATGGTTCCAAAAATTTCTAAGTCGAAGACTCTAGCCTCAAACTTTTAAAGTCAATTGATCATTCAAAATATATCTATCGTTTTGAAAGCCACGTTTTTTATGGTACCCATTAACGCACCTGTCGCTATAATTGTAAAGATTTCGCTTGACCTTTAATTCTTCTTGGAGATAGGCTTCGAATTGTTGATCGATATAATCCACAATTGGCTATAGTAATAAATTGTTATAAGATACTCAGAAGGCAAAACTTACTTTATAAGATTGATCTTTATTAATCTGATCACCAAAACCAACAGTATCAACGAGAGTAAGTTTCAGTCGAACATTTGTTTCTTGAAGCTCATATGAATTGGCACGTAGGCGAACACCAGGAAGGTCGTGTGGGCGTGGATCATCATCGAATGATGTGTTAAAAAGAGTATTCATCAATGTACTCTTACCTTAAAAACAAACTGTTAAAAATATCAGACACAAACCCGGTAAAGTTACCGATTCCAGTCTCTCCAATGCACAAAATGTTGAAACAAAATCCAGCTCCAGTAGCCTTATTTACCACTTGATCTGGCAAACTATCAAATCCGACATGGCCACTAGGTGTTGCTTCTCTGAGTGGTCCCTGGTATCTGTCCACATCGATATCAGTCATTCCCGCGTTTTTCTGTGCGATCTAAATATATAAGTTGAAACTGAGTTCCAGTCTAATTAAATTTAGTGCCCAAATGATTCAGTTTTTCGCTCTCGTTAAGTTAAATGGTGACTCATGTAAGAGCCTAATGGCCATCTTGAACTTCAAAAATGCCCAATTCCCTGATTAGATATTTTCCCAAAGCGATTTAAGCATTTTCCCATGCTTGTACCTCAGGCAGAGTATTTATAGTATTGGTGGGACCATTATGCTCTTCAAATAACGGCTGAGCTTTCCCGGCATCCACAATGATATCTACCTGATTATCACCGATGTCCGAATCAGTCTCCCTAGCATCAAGGCCCACCTCGTGGTCACAATTTACTGGAGCGTTCGAGGATAAAACATTGGACTCATCCAAAATTTCATTTTCTCTATCGGTTTCATTAATCTTTTCCAATTCAAGAGATTTACGTGGAGGCAGACTCGGTGGTAAGGGCTTCTGCACCTCATCCTCGGTCGAGTCTGCAGCAGGAGCTGTGATATCCAAATCAGTTGGTATATCAAACGATTCGGTATAAGCTTCCTACGATTGGGCTATTGATAAACAAAATAAAAACACGCTTAATCATAAGGAAATAACCCGGTCCTCTGAAGTTGTACTCATTTTACTAAATTAAAAGAATAGAAAAGATTCAAAGCGGATAAATAATCAGCTGAATAAGATTTTGATCGTAAATTTATGTTTTTTCTATTTTCTCTCGATTGCATTTCCTCTCTCTAGTACGAATCCCGCATCTCTCTCACGATCACAAAGTTTCCCCGCGGCGATGTTTTCTTGTAAATTATCTGTTCGGATTTTGTGTCAAATCGATATTATTCGAATAATATTACGATTAAAAACTCATTTCAAAAATGAGTAACAACTTATAAAAATTAAATTTCAAAATTAATTCGATTGAGAAAATTATATTAAAAAGGACACATAGATAAGTTATATAATATAACTGAAATTACTATTGGTGAACGTCAGATTTGTGTTGAAACACTTTCGCTAGAAACAATCGTCACGCAGTTTAAACTAAAGTTCTCTTGAAATACTTTGAGGACATGAGAATACTTGAATGATTGAAAAAAATGACGTTTTGATATGAAATAACTGGCCAAGAATCACTTTCGAGTCATTTAATTTCGAAATACTGTAAAAATCTTAAGAACGGGAAAATCTTCTTAACATATTTCATTAACCCTTATAAACTTGCTGCAAAACTTTGAAGTATATAAAAATCATGTTTATATTAGAATATAAATATTGTGACAAAAGAGAAAATGCAAAAAAAGTTCAAAAATTAGAGTCTAGTATTTATGAGAGGGGAGGACAGCCCCACCTCGGGAGATATGAATAGAAATCGGGGATTTGGCGCGTTGAAGTCGGCGTGGGAGTCGTGCGCTCGGTCCTTATCGACTTATTATTGCTAATTTTTTAGCATTAGGAGGACCCGCATGTTTACACCTTCCCATAACACTGATGTGGTTCACCTGTAGGTTCATATAAGCCTCGGCATCGACCGTTCGGTCTTCACTTCTCGCTGCTTTTGGACTCGGTCTCGATTTCCCTGATTTAGAGGACATTTTCTAATAAACGTTTTTTTCTTTGAATAGATTTCAAACCCCTTTCGAGGTTTATTTAGGAAAGGTTCGAATGAGAGACCGGCTACCACATGAACCGTGCCTAAGGCAAAGTTGAGTATACCTCTCAGTATTACTACCCCTGACTACAATACTTATAAAACCTATGATAAAAAGCTGTAAAAATTAGTTGATGAACGTTTGAAAAAGCGTGAAGGTTCTTGAACGACACGTTTTCCTAGCTTCATCAAGATAAAAGTGAAGCGTTGGGCCAACATCCGATGAGAACTCTGACTAAATATAACATTCTGGATACTGTAACATCAATTTTAGATAAAATCCACGAAACGGACAACGATTTCTTTCAATTGTCTTCCCAGGACTGTGCTGAGGTAAGTATTAAGCCCGTTTATATAACTACTATTTTATGATTTAAAATGTGCGTAATGAATATTGTGGACCCGTAAACTTTAAACATTGTTCAAAAGTGGTTAACAAGGATGAAAGCAAAGCCGCAAGTTATTCTCGGGGAACTGTCATTTTTAGTTTAAATAGGATTAATTACAAAAGTCAGACGTACCCTGGTAGACATCTATTTCTTGGTAGATGAAATCCTCATCTTCTCTATTGTTCACATTCAAAATAAGTGTGGGCGGTGTAAGATTCTACTAAGAAACTAGCGGGCACAATTTTGGTTTTCAACCATTGGGTTATCAATTTATTGTTAAAAGACAGCAGCAGTGTTTTATAATACAAAAGCGTGACGAATTAAAACGAGGAGCCACGTGGTCGACTCCTAAATGGGGTTCAAATGGCGGAAACCTTAAAATGGAAATTGTTGGGGTCAAGAAAAGGTCAAAAACATGTACTCGTACAGTCTCAAGTGATTTTTTTTGTCTGTGGATATATTGAAGATGTAACAGTGTTATAAATTCTGAACCATAGGCTAGCAAGTTCAATGACCATCAGTGTAAATGAATCTATATGAAAAAAGGTCAAAGGTCAACTCGCGCACCCTTGCCTAATGAGTGCACTCAATTTTTTGTAAAATATCAAACTCTTGCCTACAGAAAAGAAATCAGCAGATTCAGAAAGTGCGTTTTCAATTTATTGAAAAATTATAAATAAATTCCTTTCTATTTTGAACATTTTACATTTTCGGGTAGATAGCACGTGACCTATTCGGTGTATGAGTCATGTAACTCATAATCTTGGTGGATTTTGTCAACGATGCAAGGGAGAATATTGAAGGGGAAATGCACTCATGCGCTGCAAGAATTCAGTAGTGGAGAATAGAGAGGGGTATACGGAAGGTCTCTACATGGACAAACCATAAATGTCCACATAAAGTGGACAGCGGCTCCTAATCCTCATTATCTGAAGATCGGGAATTATTATTATTATTTTCTTTATTCTTTTTCTTTTGGTTTTTTGAATCCGAAGGTGACTTTGAATGTTTGTCTGAAGGCGAACCAGAAGATGAACACGACAACGATGAAGGACAAGCCAGACCTAAGATGCTAAAAGTCAGAATCACCAATAAATTGAAATTGTCATAATATATGACTCATACATATGACTATATTACCTGTTACTTTGACAGTTAGTTTCTGGTCGGTTAATGTCGAAAGAAGGAGGTCTTGGAAGAAATGAGTTTTTTGCCTCATGACGTCATCGGGTATTTGTTCTTCCTCGTCGGATAAATTATCCAGAAGTAATCTGTGTGGGATTCTTTCCGGGGACCTCTCTTCGCCACTCTAAATAAAAAAATATTATTCAACTACCCATCCTCAAAAAATGACCATGACCGAAGCTCTCGATGTGCGCACGATAAAGTTAGTCTACACTATTTGGTGTGCATTGCTTGACTCTTATTAACTAACGTTTACATATCGTGTGGCCATAAGTAATTGTTATTTTTAAATCTAGAATGGAGCACATCCTGAGGGAGCTCAGAGGAGACCATTTCACAAAAACAAGACTCTAAGCCCCTGATTCAATTTTTATAGTCTTTGTCCCTAGGCGACATCCAATCAAACGCTTCACACTGTAACGTCTACGGTGTTCAGATGACAAAAAGACTATTGTGACAGGTCAATAGACCTACCAGACAGTTTATTATGAGTTCTGAACTGTGTCTTAAGCACTAGGTCAAAATTGATCGATTCCATTTCATCATTTGTTTTTTAGGATTTTTATTATGCTCCAGAAATAAGTAGCCTTTTTTATAAAACAGCCAAGAGAGAGTCCTTGTATATCAACCCAACTTGTTAATCGGATTCGTTAATCTTTCAGCTTATAAGTTCGTGTGATCTCATTATACCAGGCTATGACAAAAATGTTTTGTCAAAATTATGCACCACCCACGCTTTTTCTCCCTCCTCTCCTTAAGGGTTCATATCAACCGTAATAGGGCTGGTGGTACATTCGTCTGAATTTCTATCAGAGGGGGAAATAGAAAATTCCAAAATAGGAACACATGATACGAGACTATTGTAGTAAGTTTAACAATTATCTGAGTTCAAGTTCAAACAAAAGAGCGTTACTGAGCAAACATAAGAGAACCCACCCATTAAAAACTAGGGCTTTGTATATTATACGTACTGTCATGAGAATTTGCATGGTTTTGATTGGCTAACCGTAAATCTGAGTCTATCAATCGTAAAAATGATCGTTTTAGAAATAAAATCGCCACAAGTCCGCGTTTTATGAACTTACGCAAACCCGTTAGTTATTCTCGTAAGTCATGATCGGTCGGTCAATATGAGTCTGGTTATATGGTCTGTCGATCGAACTTACCTCTTGAGTTTGATTCCGTCTGTTCTGATTTATTCTGTTTCGACTAGGCTGATTTGAAATTTGACTCAAAAGTTCGTTTAGGCTGTCTTCCACTAAGTGTTCCCCGTGTGGATCTGAAGGTTAAAATTCAAATCCCGATTATTCAATAAGTCACTGCATCTGTAACAGTCCCCAGTGATTTTCTTTCTTGACCAGAAAGTTCGACGAAAATTATGGAAATTGTATTGGGACTATTGTGGAATACTGTTTTTTATAAAGCATTATCATGCCCAACTTATGTAATATTATAATAACATCATTAGTTTTAAGTCTCTTGGTACTGACGTTGGATAACTCATAGCGATGAATCATATTTTGAATTTTCTGGAAAGCCTCGATAATATTTACTGTTCATCAGAATAATCCCATCAATACTGTGTTTTAGAGTGATCAATTGATATTTTCATGATGTGATTTAGTTGCTCAAAATTTATTTTTAGTTCATCAATAATATAAGGTTTCCCGAAAATAGTGCCCGCATTGCTTAATAAGAATTTACCTGAATGCATAAACTGCATGAATGGTACCCCGGATCTGTCTGAATTATTTTGGCCGCGTCCGCGATTCCTATTGGTTACTCTTCTCGATGGATAAATCATTCTTCTAATTCCATCTATTGTCCGTCTTGCCGACTTTTCATCGTTCTGACTCATATTTCGGTCCGATATTCTCTGCTAGACCTGTAGTTTGTCACAAATTAGAATTTTTTACAAAAATGGTCGTGAGAAAGAAGTGAGAGAGATCGAAATCACTTTAACCAATCAAAGCACGTTAAAAAGATGTAGGTGCTTAGGGGAAGTGTGATTGGCTAGGAGGGATCTAAAGAATAAAACACTCAAATTCAAAGTCGATCACTAAATGATGGGTACTACCGATGAGTACCAAAACTAAACTTGATCTCTAATAATCAAATTATAGTTTTATAAATTGTTTCTGTTCAATGAGACAAAATTACCCTGCAGGGTGGAATTTGGAAATTTATTTGAGTACATGTTTGTTCTGGGGACTCCAGTGGAGAGCCTCGAAAGGAGGTTTACATTCAGATGAGATTCTCATGAGAAGTTGTAGGGTACCCTCCTCGGCGGCCATTCTCAAATTTCGAGGTTTTTGAGATTTCGACCAGAAAGTAGCAATATTTTACCGTAATGGGTCGGCCTTCAATCGTATTCTAAGCGTGATCTCTTAATAAATTTATGACCACGAACTTTACAACGAGTTATGGTCGCAATCTTTCGCTTGGTAGGTTCGATTTGACATTTGTCATCAGTGGTTTTCTAAGCAGTTTTGTAGCGTTGAATCACCTAGATATACATCTGAGCATAGGAGGGTTCTACTGACTATGAAACTAGATAATTTTTGAAATTCTTAGTTTTGATCGGTTTTATTATCTTTTTTTTTATGTTTCTAATCCATCCCTTTATTTTTGACTTCCGGTTCAAAATTTTTCATTACATAACCATTGCATCTTCGACAAAAAAATCTTATGAGAATGCTACCGAGAAGTTCTCAGATCTAATAAAAGGGGTACTGAATTCATTTTCAATCACAAGTTATGTTGAGTGCCATACAAGCCTTAGGACCATAAATTCGAGAATCCACAGTTTTACTCGTCCGTACATAACCTACTTTGCCCATTGTACATTTTATGATTGACAATTCTCAGTTCCAAACTCTATTTTCTAGCCCTGAATTTTGCAGTGAAGTTTTAGAACGATTCCTGATTCGTATGCTCGTTAGTCATGTGACGTGCCAGATCTCGGATCATTTGATTTGGGTCTCCGGATGGCATTACTGTACAAATTGGACAAATGACTGGCTGATTTTCATTCGAATGTTGGTCACTGTAAATGTTTTTTAGAAATATGGCTCAGAATTCAGGACTTATTCTGGGTTTAAGAAGGCTTACTCACATAACGTGTTGACTTAATTCTGCAGCTTTGAAACCGTAAACACCACAATGCGGACAAGTGAACGCGTCCTGAATGAGTGAGTGTTCGCCTCGATAAAGCATATCCGTATCTGACCGCGTTAAAATGCACTTAATTTTTTTATTAACCTTCGCAAATGTTTAATGAGCATTTATAAAAATAATAATTACCTGCATAGGATGTGAACTAAGATGTCGTTGTGTTGTTGCCCCATTTGTGTGACACCTTTCGCAAAGATCATAATCGAAACAAATCAAACACTTGAATCGTATTCCCTAAACAAATGTAGTGGTTGGTTTCATTTCGTTTTTCGTTTACCTCGAAATTCGTTTGCAAACAATTATCACATGATACCGCTTCGTGCCTACTGGTCATATCTGAATTGTGTTTGCGTTAAATGATTTATAAACAGCTCTTTATAAAAAGCTTAGGCACACATGTGGTTATAATAATGATGTTATCATTAAGCAAAACCAAAAAAGAGGTAATCAACTTTGAAGAGAATGGAATGCATTTGAATTTCTAAAATGGGAAGGCAACCATATTTGATGGCACCCAACCCCGAATCTGCATTTAGATTTGGGCAGTTTCTGTTTGGACATTACAAACATAGGCACCTAAAGTGTAAGGCACAACTCAATGAATCGTTTTTATGAGTCACTAAATATTAGTCATCATAATCAATATGAATCAGAATCAATTTTGGGCAGAGAGCAATTTTTACAGAAAGAATACAGAACATGATTAGAAGGGACTCATTTAAGGGTACGGTCATTGAGTTGATCCCGTTGATTTGAGCGAAGGGGAAGACTTTTAAACAGTTAGGTTAATATAATAACATGTCATTCAGGTTCATGTCATGTGCTTCAAAATTCGAACTTTGGTTTTGACGGTAGGGGTGGTTTCAAGGGTGGTTTTTGTGGTTTGCTTTCTTTTTTAGGTGGTTTTGTAGGATTTTTTGGCGGCAGGACCGGTTGAAAGTTGAAGACATCATTTGAGGTTGGACTCGTGATAGGAGTTGTGTCTTTTTTAGGGATTGGTGGGGGTACATTTGAACCAAATATATCATCAGTCGATTTGAAAATCTGAATTTCGTTTGAAAGAAGGTACAGATTAAGTAAATGTTAATTTTCGCCAGTTAGCTTGACTTGGTTCAAATTTTATTTAGTAACCGGTTTAAAATACCTTTAGGGTCGCGTCCTTTTCTGATTCATTCCAAGACTCTGGACGCGAGCGACATTGTGATTTTGGTCGCCTGGGCCTCAAATTGGTCGCCTAGTGGTTAATTTATTGTTAGTTTTGATCGATAATGGCTCAAAGTGTTAAAAATATTCTTACGTTTTCACGCAATTCAATTTGCGATTGCGATTTCTTAGCGAGTGAATCGCGAGTGTCATCAGTGGACATTTGTTTGGTTATTTTTGCCGCGGCCTTTGTCAAAGTCTCTTTAACACTTCCCTTTATATTATCCATATTTACTACAAATAATGTTATTTATGACATCACAGGTCAACCAAGCAAAAATACCTGATAATCTTTTCGATCTTTCACGTTTGAGTGTTCCATTTTTGCTTCCTGAGTTATCATCATTCGTTCTATTGACAATCTTTTCAAATTGTTTCGGCTTTTTTATTCTTGGCAGAGTCATTTGTCCTTTTTGGGGTAGGTCAGGAGTGGAATCCAAATCAAGTGCAGAATTTGGTCTCGGTATTGAACCTGAATTTGGTCGTGAATTTGAACCAATCTCTTGAAATTGATTTCTTGTCATCTTCAACTTTGATTCCCGTCTGGCCAATGAAGACGCTTGACGTTTTATAATTCCTGCATTAGGGTTCTTTCCATATTTTTCTTCAACTTCGGCTTTCAGTATATGAAATTTTGATTTTAGATTTTGATGGAAGCCTTTTCAGTGATACAAAATTGTATGATATATAGCCTATAATATATTGGGTGTTGCCATTAATAATGTGACCATTTTGACTTCGAAGTTTTTCGAATTTTTTTCGAATGGTCACATTATTAATAGCAACACCCAATATAATATAGGCATACGCAAGTGAAATTTCGAATAAGTTAGCGAGTATAGTAACTTCCGGTAACATCCACTTACAGCGCACCTTTATGGTTTGTTAGAAGCGTAATAGGCTAGATATCATTCTCCCGAAAAAATTAATTTTTTTATCCTGAACACATATAATTTATATGATATAAACTTCATGGAAACTTCATGGAAACTTCATGAAACGTTACTAAACACTACTAGAACAAATAAAATTGATCTCAAAAACAGTTTTGAGTTTTTCGCCACTTGGTGGCGATTGAGAGTCATTTTTTTTCTTTTGATGTTCTCGTGGTTCGCTGAAATTTTCATAATAATCTATAAAGGGAGTAAAAAGTTAGAAATTTGAAGCCTTCACTTGCGTATGCCTAATGATATATCTGTTGGCGGTTGACCACATACTTTGTATAGGTATCGCCGGACCTGACATGTCACTTTTCTCATTAGTATTCACCCATTCTTCGTGAATAAGAAGTAATTCTTCCAGAATCGGTATTTGAGCACTCATGAGATCCTATTTAGGCTTGAATTTACCGATTCAATGATTTTATCGTCAATTAAATAGTTGAGAATAATTTTGGCCTATTTCCTTGAGGATATCAACTTGATTAGTTTCAGCTGGTGAAGCAACCTCTAAAAATTCTTGCGAGAAAAATGCACGATCATAATTTGAAAATCCTCCGGCCACTGCTGGATCAATTGTCCCACCCAATTTCATCGAGAGCGATTGAAAATCGTCACTCGCGCTACATCGAAAATCATTTATCATTGCTTTGAGCTCATCGTTTTTACTCTGCACCGTATCGATAGCATTCGTCAGTGGACTTATTTCCTGTAATGACGTCACTTCAATTTCAAACCATCGTAGAATTCCCGGAAAAGAGGCATTTGTCCGATATAAACGACGCTCGATCCACATTGACGCAAATTCGTTGGTTTTGTCCTAATTATGAATGTTTTTATGTTTAAGAGACATTTTTCGATTACCTTTTCGCCTTTTTGATAGGGCCTATCGTATGTAAAGTCGTTTATTCTGTTATATTTGTAGAAATCGACGATTTTTGCTGGGACAGGTTTTCCAAGTAATTTAGGTGGAATTTTAGGGACTGGTTTGACTGGGAATATTTGAAGATGTTGCTCGTTCGAAAATTTGATTTCGTCATCCGGCGGTCGAGTATGGCCCATCTTCTGAGCTTTTGGAAATCGAGCTCGGAGACGAGCTGTGAAATCGTCTAATCTTTCATATTCAGATCCACGGTAGATGAACATGTGATTGGATAGATTATCGTCAAATCCTTGACCAAAGAAACCAACGAAAAAATAAAGTGGATTATTTCGCAGATTCTCAGCCACATCCACACTACCAGATCCGATTATTTTCGCAGTCAGACGAGCACGATCCTAAATTACCCTTTAATAATATCGAGTGTTAGAATTTAAACCTTTAAATATGTGCTCAAATGTTCAAAATCTATAAGATTGTATTCGTATTCATCTTCCAACTCTTTACAACATTTTATCGCTTCTTCCCACATTTTGCCTTTTTCGAATAATGAAATTATACTTTTTGGGATAAATTTGAATTATTTTTACAAGAATCAATTATAAAAAGTGTGAATTTAATCCAGACCTTTGATAAAGCTCTTCCTTCAGATCGCGTTCGGAATCGCACTTTTGAATGGGACCTTTCGGATATTTCTCAGCGAGTTCGTGAAGATAGGGTTCCAATGGAGCATCTTGATCCCACGAAAGTCTTTTAGTGTTGACAAAATATAGACGGACTTCACTATAAACCACACGCAAAGCTATTCGCTCATTAAATCGAGAAATTGTCATACATTCCTATTCGCATGTTCCAAAAGTGTAAACGCCGCTTCGGTGAAGTTCTTTGATTTGAAATGAATTTCATACAACTTATAAATATACTCGGTATATAAATCAGATCGGTTGAATTCAGAGCGATAAAACTTCAATATCTTCTCAATGCAAAGCATTTCATCGTCGACATCTTTGGATTTATTAATGACGTCACGATATTCCAACAAAAGCATCATCAGAATATTCATTTTTCGAATAAAATCGAGTCCTTGAACTTGAAGTTTTTCATGACGAAGGCACAAATCAGATAGAATTTGAACGAATAACTGTTTTTTGTTTTCATAAGTGTTCAAGTTTCATCTCAAATTTATATAATATACTATAAAACTAGTCTATTTATTATTCAGTGTATATTTATTGGTGTGGCCTATGACTTGGTAAAATTTAGTGGTGATTTTCTTAGAATGCATTCGAATTATATAATAAAATTTATATTGCACATTTGCGGGGTATTTCGACTATTCTGATTTCAAAACTGTTATCGCTCACATACCACCTACAACGATGTCTCATATAATTTATATATACATGGAGTATTTTCAAGTGTCAACCGGCGTGTATTGAGATCTAAAACCGTAACTGAGATTTAAAAACGATATTTACAATAATTTTAAATGAAAACAAGCCTCAACATAGCTCTGATCCCCAAAGTTCTGATTGAAATAAACATCAGTTGCAGATACTATTGCCTCTTGAAATCTTTCAAATTTGAATTGTCGGCTGCTCAATGTTTCAAAATTAATCATATCGAATAAGAGAAATAGAATTTCCCGTCGAATCTCTGTGACTTTGATCAGGGTCACACTGAAGACATCTCCGACTAGGGCTGGTATGAATTCAGACTTGTATCTTCCTAAATTCAGCCACATTTCTTTGATTACCAATGCAGCTTCGATTCTCATATCGCCATATTCATCGGATATTTTTAATTTTTTGATGCTAGAACAAAATAATTTCATTTTCGTTTTCAGAAACCATAAGTTATTTTAAATAATTTAGTTACCTGACGTATTCTTCAAGTTGAATGAAATCGATTTTTACAAAATTGACACAAAGTTTGAAAAATTGCGTCCACGATTTTTTGTGCTCAGAAGTCAGATAATGTTTGAAAAGAAGTTTGGATACAGTTTTTATTGTTGTAAGTACAACACGCACACATAAAAGCTGTATAAAGTTGTATAAGAACCGACTATTTATGATTTTATGAAGTTTCTAAAATGATTTTGTATAGATTTATTTATTTGCGGTCAAGGAGAACTTTTTGCCTTGAATTGAAGCCATTGTGGTGGGAAAACATTCTTTGAGCATATCAAGGAGTCCAATAAATGAAGGAGATCGTGCAGAAAATCAGCATAAGAGCTTGACTTATTTTGGTTTTATTTCCGATTACGTAAAGTGTCACGACTTGAACATATTTTTTTAAGGGACCGGAAATGAAACCAATCCTGAATCCTCAACAAAAACCATTCAAACGATTCTTCAGATAAATGGTCCAAAATGGTGACCAAAGATGACATTAAATTGGGAAGACATTTTTGAGTTTCGTCACTGGGTCTGTTGAGAAAATGACGTAATCGATAAATTATTGGTGTTAAAAGTTTCTTGATATTTTCCTTGAGTGATGATTCATTTTTACAGGTATTGTTCAAATAGTCCTTTTATGGCTTAAACCCATGAAAAGTGCATCATGATTAGGTTAATATTTAAATGAATAACAATTTGTTTTGTCGAAAGCCAAGCCTGTAAAAATTTCACTGTGAGCTCCGTTTTAACTTCATCTAAAAGCAGCTGCGAGAGCTGATTTGCTAGGCACTCCGCCATTTTTGATTGGACAATTGGATTTGAAACAAAGAAATCGCTTTGAATAATTGCATGCAAACATTTTATTCGTGCTTCTTGTAATCGATCGGCATCAATTCGTTTATAATTAAATCCAATGGTTTCAATAAATGAAATGACCAGATCGCACAACGGTTCGATTTGATAAACTTTTTTAATTTGATCGATGACATTGGGTAAGCCACCTTTTTCTTGAAGAATGGCTCCCTGTGGTATCAAAGAAAGATTATCATGCTCCATCATTATTGAACTCAAAATATTGAAAAATTGTTGAATTAGTCCCTCGAAGGATAACTGGGTTGGTTCGACAGATTCAAAATGAAAGTCATCAGCGTGATTAGCACTATCGTCCAGCTGTTGTTTCAATTCCTCTGATCGAACAATAAATTTAAAAAGAAATTCAATTGCCATGAGAATTGATTTTCGAATGACATCTTCGGGATTAGCATCTTGAAGGATTGAACAAATAACACGAAGAAGTTTTGTTGAAGCGAGTGTTTGTGAAAAGTGTTCGAGATAAGATTCAAGAACCGAGCGAAAAAATCGAAATGATTCGTTTTGTAAAAGTTGAATGATTTCACAGAGAGATAAAATAATGCTTTCATTGTATTGATCTAGTTTTCCATCCATTAAAACAGCGAATAATGCGTCCAAAATGTCTTGAAGAAAAATCATTATTTCACGTGATTTGATTTGTTGATTTCGAATAGCTTCTAAATTTGCTTTGAGATGCTTTGATTCAAGAGATCGCCATTTCAATAAGCCCACCAGTTTTTCATTTTGGGCAATTTTTGTTGAACATAGTTCAGTTGAAACAAGTATAGTGTCGCGAGTATGACTGATACCATCGATTCTTGGAACATTTGAGACTTCAAGACCTGATGATGTTGTTGTTGTTTGTAATACGGATGGTAAAGTACAGTAATTGTTAAACTTTATTTTCTTTGTATCTGTACAACGATAAACGATCAGCTGATAATTTGAATCTTGAATAGTCAAATCATTTTGATTTTTTAGAGGAAGCCAACTGAATCCAAAATCTTTTTCAGCTTTGTCTTTTGACTCTGTACTGCTACGATGTCTGAATGTGAATAGAATGTGACACTTTCCAAATAGCTCCACGGGAATAGTTGTTTTGATGAGCTCCATCCAGCGAGGATTCTTATCTTTGTAGACTGTACTTCTGAATGAACTTTCTAGATTTGAATCTCCCAAACTGATCACAAGGGGGAGCACTTCATCACCATTTTTGCGAACGGACATTTCGACCTGTACACTACGATTTTTTTGAGCGGATTTTTCTAGATCGCCGCTACACAATTGAACATAAAAATCGTTACGAAGAGCACCTGGCATTATAATATCTGGAAAGTTTTTTCGCTGCACAATACGACACCCAGTTTCATATCCGATTAAACCCGGATAAGTTGACTTTAATTCTTCGTAGCCACCTTGCAAAACTTTTATTTGAAGCCAAAGTTTCCCAAGTTCTTTCAAAGGAGTAGATTGAATATTTCCCGATGATGGAAAAATTACTTTTTTCGTAAAACTTGCCATATCTTCATCATCAGCGGGTACTTTATAGACTTCAAATGATCTTTCATGCTCTGCTACTCCACTAGCGATTTCAATATATTTACAGACAC
The DNA here is from genome assembly GCA_004367895.1 of Oikopleura longicauda. Lineage (NCBI taxonomy): Eukaryota > Metazoa > Chordata > Appendicularia > Copelata > Oikopleuridae > Oikopleura > Oikopleura longicauda. The sequence goes on from SCLD01022158.1 coordinate 23,395, forward strand.
AAAGCCCATATGGTCTTCTTATATTTGATGTCTTTGGATCACTCGACTTTTTCGAAAAAATGTCAAAATTAGAACGAGAACTCTTTTGATTAGCTGTTTGTTGTCCAAATCCAGTTTGGGAATCTGAGCTTTTCAAATCCATTTGACCAACTCTTATCACTTGTATAATAAGAATAAGAGACTTATCAAATTCGTTCGGTGAAATATCCGTGAAAAGACCGCGAAGTGATTGCAAGTAATCAATATTATTTCGCATTTTGTTCGTGTCCCATCTCAATAGTAAATTGTCCGATATTTGACGGATTCCAGGCCGTAGTGGATCAGACATGTCCATCTTATTTAATGAACAAATGAATTCAGCTTCATCGCCCACTTTACAAACGTTATTTTTCATCTGCAAATATAAACTATTCGAAGTTTCAAGATATTTTCTAATCAATTTTGTTTCGAATTTTTGACTCATTTTTCTTTATCTAAAACTTTTCCTTTTTTGCTGATTTTTATCCTCAAGTTTTCCGCCAAGAACATTTCCCAAAGGATCGCCATCCGTTCGTCTTTGATTGTACTTTTGAACTTTTGCATCTAAATCGAACATTTTCTGATTAAAATTACGGTAAAGATCGATCACATTTATGTCACGTGATTGGTAGATTCGCTGTTTTTCATTTCTGACGACCAAATGGAGAGCAAGATAGTTATTTCCAAAATCAATACAATCAGCTAGCTGCTGTTCGACTTGTTTGAATTTGTCCGATGTCAATCCCGAAACCAATTGCCGGCGAAGATCCATCATGTGACTCAAAAAATTCGAGATTGATTCAAGTAAACTTCGGACAGCTTGAATCTGTTTCTTAGCTCCAATTTGTGAAAACTTATCAAAATATACTCGCGACCATTCTTCGGCAACCATTATACTTTCATCCAAAAGTCTTGTTTTTGAACGTTTTTTAATGTGAACATAACATGACGGAAATATTCCTATTTTTGAAGGATCATTTATCTTTTACAAGTTACCAGTTGTTAACTCATTTTGAAAGAAAAAGAGTTCCAGCTAAGATTCAAACTCGTTCCTTATATCCTCGCATCCAATCGCCACGTTGCTCGAGGACAATAACATTATCCCCAAGCCATAAATCGAGCCCATTTCTGATTTGTCCAGAATGGAAATTTCCCTTCGATACGCCCAACTCACTCATTCTAATGAAATTTCGAATTTGATAAGCTTTGTGACTCTTAATTTTTATTTTGGGAAAGAGCAGTTATCCCCAGCAGGTTTAAAATACGTTTGACACCCCTACTGATACAATAGGGAAATAATAATTATGGCGTTGACCTAATAAGGTCAATTTAATTGCGAATCAAAGACAGAAAGACTAAAAATATAGGCCTAAAATGCATATCCAATATCTGATGACGTCATCAAATAACGTCATAAAGAAGGAGCAGCAAAACTCTATTAATTGCAAAGCCTGCGCAATTTGTAACATTTGTGACAAAAGCCGTACTGATCATTTCAGTATACTGTTGTCACGTGGCTGACCCACCCAAAAATATGGTCAAATGACCTGATCATATGAGTGGGTGAATACACATGGGCAGTGAATAATGGTGTCTGCCAGATGGAGCCACACATTTACGTATTACGTAATAAAAATTACGCAATAAGGCTCGAGGTAATTTCTAAATATGTCAAAGTGTCACAAAAAGGTCACAAATGACTGTGACATGATCTGAATTTCCGGTAAAACCCGGTTTTCTTAGTCTGATAGGTGTTTCAGTGCGAAAAAAATACAACTACCTTAAAACTTTCTCTCGAAGTAAATTTTTGGGCATTCTAATTGGTCAATAAAACAGTGGCGTTACCCTTAAACAGGAACAGGAATACCCTTAGAAGAAAAAATGAAGATTTATGCTAGAAAAGTGGAAAATATCCTTAAATAATAAATTACGATGGCTGTATCCTTAATACCCACAACCCAAATTAATGGTCCCAAACCCCTTAAAGCACATTTTGACCAATCAAACTCCAAGATTGAAATATCAAGTTTGACTGGTCAATCTGAGCATTCCGAGAAACAAACTACTTTCAACAAATATTCGCCGTTCTCTCAAGTCCCTTATGGGAAAAAATATTTACAGGTTATTCCTTATGTTATACTGTATTGAGTTTTCATCTAACTATCGTTCGCGTACACCCTGGTTATAGAACTGCTCACATTTGAGCGATAAAAAGACTAAAACTCGTTATGTAATTGAGTCAAACTCTGGTATATAGTGACTAATATGGCTAGTTTAGATTACGAGCTGGTGACCATGATGACGACATTAATTATGACGTCATAAAAAATGAAGAATTAAAACTAAAGATTGAAGTAATATGATTTGAGGCAATATTTTTTGAACTGTGAAAAGCGTGGGCGTACCCTTGGTCAGGTAATACCCTTAATGGTGCACCAAAAGGTTAATCTGGGATCTTATTGGCTAAAGCAAATGTGACGTCATTAGTTCATTCCGAACTCAATTACGTAATACTTTTTACTTTTTATGATTGGCTTATATGATCCCCTTAAGTTAAATTTAGGATTAAGAAAACTCAATTTTGATTGGTTAGCCAATCAGAATAAGCTTACGATTAGAAATAAAAAAAAATGAAGAATTACATCCTAGGCACTGAAACATTGTTTAGGTTAAGTTTAGTTTGTGTCACGTAAAAATTTTACGTAACAATAATATCTTTCTGAATACTCTCGATTTCGAAAACTCTGGTTGCTCAATTGTTAAAAGTCATTAACATGATTCATAAATATGAGTCAAAATATCTTCTGTCTTCTTAAAAGTCACTTAAGGGTGCGCGACACCCTTACATATCATACTGCTGCTGCAATTTCTGCGAGAGTGGAGGCGGAAACTGGCTTCGGAAATTAACCCATTGTGGTTCCCCGATCTAGAAAATAGTTATTGTTTTTCATAATGAATATTATATTCATTATATATTCAGAATATATCAACGTACCTGATTTTTAAATCCATGAAGAATTTGAGCAAATAGGTGTTTCAGATCTTCTTTTGGATGTTGCCAAGACACAACGGCATCAATAAAATATATCAGATCCTAAATCATAGTTTTAGCTCTAAGCGCTTATATTTACTGAACGAAATCAGTTTCGAGCTCTAGTCATACCGGTACAATCGCAGTAGCATTAGCATGAATCATGAAACACATCCCTCTAAAAGCGGAATCTTTTTCTTCGTTATCACGAATATTTCTCAATGAAGTGCACCACGAGCGGATAAATTGACCAAGTTCTGGAGCGACTTCCCTAGCGCAATGAAGTCCAAGTCTACCCAGCGTAATCCCAGTATTTTCTAACAATGTTTTTGGTTGAGATCGACGACTTATTTCAATCAAAGGTGGCAAAACAGCTGGAATAAACCGCTTCATACTTGGACCAATCACAATTGCGATCTCACCAATCGCCCAGCATGCATTATTACAAACCGAGATAAATTCTGAACAAGTGTTTTATTGAAATTATAAGAAACAATAATAATTATATACCTGGATCATAGTCAGACTCACCTGGATTTAGGTTCAGAGCCAAAATTGGAATCAATTGATCGACATGAGGTTGAACAAGCTTGAAACAGGCCTTTGTCAAATCACCAAGTAAAGCAAACGCTGACTGCCTCACCTTCAAAATGTAAATTTAAATATCCTGAAAATTTTTCAAAATACCTCAGGCAGTGGATCATTCATGCATTGAGCCATCAACTGCAAAAGATTTGAATTCTCAACGAATGGTTCGATTATTTTTCCAAGTCCCTCGGCTTTTTATTTGTTATAACAAATTCTATGATACCGTATCGTAAAGTTACACAAATCGCTCAGTAACAGTTCCTAAGCCAGATAATAAATCAAGCGCAACAATCGCGAAGTCTTTATTTGATGCGTCAAGTTCATATTCTTCATAGCCAGCTTCATTTCTCAAAGTTTGATCAACAAGTTTTATGCACCGCTAGAAATTCGTGATGTGACCATGAAAGTATGATGTTAACTTACCTCGAATACGGGCTGTGCATATGGCTGGAATCCAAGCCCAAGAGCAGTTGCAACACTTGAGAGACACTCTAGCAATGGGAACAGATCACGATCATCATCACGAAGATCATTCCATTTGGCATAAAGTGGAGGCATCAGCTGTTCAATATATTCAGCTTTATTTAAATGTGACCCAACAGAATCAGCCAGAGTACCTATCGCATCATATAAAATTAATAAATTTTTCTTCTGATACTTTGAAAATGCATAGACTTTGAATCGTTTATATAAAATTAGCATAGTTCAGAATCTGAACTTTAGATCATTGGTCCCGGTGCTTGAAATTTTATTATGAAAACGTTCCTAATGTTTGCAAAATGAATCCCAAATAAGGAACCAGTTCGGAACAAGCTTCTTCTTCCAATGTTGCGAATGCAGAACACGCAGCTTCTTGGACTCGTTTGTTATGGTCTAGTATTCTTTGCAGGAGTTCATTTATAAGTGGTTTCAAATACGTATCTAGAAAATTTATGATTAGTACCTCCTTTTCCCATCATTTTTAAAACTCACCATGTGAAAGCATAGACTGTTGCACAATCCAAGATGAGTATCTTGATAAAGTCCAGCACGTGATTGAGCGTACTAGAGCTTTCTTATCTGCCAAACTTTGAATCAAAAATGGAACAATCTTCGGCAAATGTTCTGCCATTCCTTGTGAACAACCATCAGAAATTGCACCAAGCACTAGAATTCCACTCTCTCTGCTTACCCAATCCTAGCAATTTTATTTATCACTGTAGCCAGTAGAACTTGCTTCCTACCTTATGAAATAATATTTCCTCTAATTTTGGCAAAACAAAAGGGAGTATTTCATCTCGAAAGACGTTTGATAGTTGATCTAGAGCAGCTGCTGAACATTTTCTAATGTTCCAATCCGACATTGGATCATCGTCATCATCAGAATCGTCACCCATGTCACCACCTCCATGCATTTTTGATTTTGCGTGACGTGGTCGAATATCTTGATCACTATCGGGTACATGCTCATCATCCTGAAGGATAATGAATTCACTATTTGGATATTAAAACCAAATACCTCGTCACCCTTGAGAGCCATTATATCATTTTCAGAATATTTCATGCCATTAATTAGAACTGGTATCAAATCTTTCAGGAACGGGGCTAGTATTCTCACACCTGAATACTCGCATTAATACAGTACATGTATATATAATAACTGTATTTGTGGATAACTTACAGTCTTGTTGCTCTGCTAGCGCCATCCAAAATTCACAAGCTTCAAGTGCAACTTTTTCGTCTTGATCTTGTGTTTGTTTTAGCATGTAACGCACCAAATCGTTCATTGATGGTTCCAGCTGTTCGATATTAAATTCTAAGAAAACTGAATTGGTTACTGACAAATAATTCATATTCTTACCTTGAATCATGACAAGACCACGGCAAACATATCTTCTGACTTCAGGTGACTCATCTTCGGCTAATTTGAAAAGTGCTCGAAGAAAATCATTTATGTGACGGGTAACGATACCACTTCGCGAGTGAATAAATTGGTTGATACAATTAACACTATTTGCTCTAATTCTAGCATTATTGTAGCCACAGTACCGAAGAAATGTCTAAAAAATTCGTTTGAAAGCCCAAAAATGGATGTATTTGACACCTGTATAAGTTGATTTAGGACTGGTTCCATTTCTTCTGAATCTAGCTGGTCTTGACAGTCTTCGCATAACTTGACAAAAGTCGAGAAAGTTCCTTCGACACAATCTTCTCGTCCCGTTGATAGCATTTGATGAAGTGCGGGAAATAGTTCAGGCCAAGTTGTGAGTCTAAAAATTTAGTGAGCACAAACTTCTGTTTCAAACTGATCTTACCCAATTCGACTTGCAATAGTTGTTATAACAATACTTCCAGTTGCGCGAATCAATGATGATGAATCCGAAATCGTTTTAATAACTTCAGCTCGAATGAATGCAAGTCGCTCTTGCATTACTTAAATATAAGTTCCTTACTCCGTTGACTAAAAATACAATACCTTGTGTAGGTAACGACAAAAAATATTGTCTTATATTATTTTTGAGAATAAGTCCAGCTAAGGATCGCGTCGAGTCCGATTGTTGTCCAAACTCAGGCAAGCTTGCGGATAATATAATAGCTAAAATATGGTTTGATGGGGTTAAGGTTTTTTCTGTATATAAACCTAGATAATAGTGAAAGTCAGGATATTGGTTGAGTTGTTGAAGTCGTTCTTGGACCTGTCTTTGGACGTCATTATCTGCAGACTGTGATGAGTGAAGAAGTTCTAAAATTGTCCGAAGATCATTCGGATTTGGTGACCACCCATTCATCTTCTTAAAATAATACATCATACGATTTATTCGAATTTTTATTTGAAATAGAAAAAATAGGCAATGAAGATTTGTTTTAAGAAAATTAAAACTAGGCTATTTAAAAGTATTTTAAGATTATGGAAATTTATAGTTCAGTTTTTTCATATTTGGCTTCACGGGCAATTTCTTCTTCAAGATTCTGTTTATCTTTTTCTAATTCTTTGTCTTCGTTATAGTTTTTTACTTCTTTACCAGTCCAAATTTCATCCAGACACGACGAATCACTTGATTTTAGGATACGTTGACGACAAATGAAGTCTTGTATATCTTTTGATTGATGATGATAATACCATTCTTCAATATCTTCTTCAGAATCTTCTAGCATTCGTTCACACTGTCTTTTCATTTGTGTCACTTCTGCTGAAGGTTCATCCCACATCTGAAAATACGATTTCAAGCTATGGTATCACAGAGAGTCGTACGGTACCTCATCAGGGATTCCAAGGTCGACTTTGACACCGCGTTCTTTAAGTCCTTCCAAAGTCTTCATCGTTTCAGATTTTCCTTTTTCGAAGCGAAGACTTCCAACTCTCTCCTTGTGCATATTATATTCGAGCATTTTATTGCAAATATTCTCCATGCTCTCTATCAGGCGAATTTCAGACGTATTATACTTAATAGTATTTTTATGGTTCCAGGGATATAAATTGGTGTTACCTTGAATGACTTTTCTTTTTTGGTACTAAGACCATGACCAGTACGAATGACCTCTTTCGATTTTCCTGTTTGAGTAAGTCGTTGTTTCAACTCTATTGTGAAGTACAGATCTGGGATCAATTATTTTGTGGTAATGCTAGGGCATTCGTCAATGTGTGCCATCCACTTTTATAAAAATGATGATCCGAACCTTACATGCTTCACATTTTGAAGGTTCGACTAGACCAGGGTTTTCAATATCACATTTCGATAATGCCAGAAACGTTGAAAAAAGAGTCAGAATCTTCTGCATTCTAAATAAGATAAGTAAATAAGAATCATTAAGTTATTGGCAGTGATAAAATAAATCTAAAAATGAGTTTTAAATAATTGTGCGACATCATCTTTTAAAAGGCAGTTAAGAAATCTTGAAAATTAGTTCTGGCAATTTTATTTTCTCTGAAGAACGCTGCTTTTCTACCCTTTCTCTTCTCGACTTGAATATCTGCAGATTCACCACGTTTCGATCCCGCTTTCAACTTTTTTTGTTTTTCATCGTCTTCGTCTTCTTTATCTTCCCATTCAATTTCAAGACAGTTCTTTTTCATGAGTTCCTGCGATGTCCCCCATGAAAGTCTTCAAAAATTGTATACAAAATCTTTACTTTTAGGTTTTTATTTATTACCTGGCAAATGATGGAAGTCCAAAAACTTGGTCAAGATTATCTCGAAGCCATTTTTTTGATTTTGGGTCGCCTGGATAACCACTTCCAGTTTCTTGATTTGTATCAATTCCATCTTCAAGGTGACTCCAGTTATGGACGAAATGATCACGTGAAACTTTTGCAACAATTGAAGCAGCGCCAACGATTGGATAGGTTGCATCTGCTTTTGATTCAACTTTTATACGAAGTCTAGGAAATTCTTTTGAAAGTTTTTCTTCGTAAAATTCAGCTTTACCGACAGTATCAACATAGACTTAATTTCAATGATTTATTTTAAATGGGTTTTCTGGGATGTGTTACCTTCTTTAACATTGACTTTATGAACATCAATAACCCTTCGAATCATGGAAATTGCGGTATCGTGACTCATCAAGTTTAAATTGTATTTTCGTCGACCTAACATGCCCGCAGAAATCCATGCTGGTGGTAAAACAACTCCTAAAACCACTTATTTTAAATACTTTATTTTCTGTAGTATTTGTCCTTATAATCTTGAAACAATGGAGCCTCTAGTAAAAAACAAGCACTCAAGACTTAAGTTTTGAGTGTGTTCGAATATTATGGTGCCTGACTGTCATGCTTCCATCAAATTAACCGTTTCAGGTACCTGTATATCCGATCCAGTTACATTTTTCAATTGATTTCAACATTCTTTCTCTATCGATCTCTTTCAATTGTTTCGAATCATTTGCTCCAATATCACTTCTATGGTTATCACGGTTATTATATAATCACCCTTTTGGACATTTAAATCTTACCGAACTTCCTGATGAGAATTAAGTTTGCAAAAAGCGGCTGAATATACCATAGGACCTAGAACTGGTCCTCTTCCAGCCTCATCAATCCCCAAAACGTATCCTTCTTCATCGTCTCGCACTATCTCATCTGGTAGCCAATCGAAAACCTCGTTATCTTAATGTTAACAATCAAAAATCAGCTGACTAATTTGACCAATAAAAATACCTAGACTGTCTGTCAGCCGAACGTGAACAGCTGATTTTTCGTGAAACTCTTCCTTGTCAAAAGCTTCTAATTTTTTAATTGTTTCTTTCGATAAATCTCCCTCTTTTGGCTCTTTTTTGGCTTTTGAACCCTTTTTAGGTGGCATTTCTAAATGCGTAGATGTAATTTCATATTTCACATGACGAAAGAAACGAAGGCATAATTTATCTGAGCGATTTTATTAGGGATTACCGGATCAGAAGATTGGGGGTCAGACTGCGGATCGGACCCTAATTTGAACTTGATTAAGGCACATATAATCTAGAAGAGTGCGTTCAAGCCTATATAAGTCACGTTATGACGTAACAAGTGACATAACTTCACCAACTTGACGATAAAGCACATAGTGTCAGCCATTTTTGAAAAGTGACACAGGTTTGGTGACACATGGACCATGTGTGACATGGTGACACACAAAAACTAAAATTTGAAGTGAAATGCAGCAGCTGTCAGAAAACAAAATAGTCAGATTCTCATCCTAGTTATTACATAATATTTATCATTACGTAATCCTAGTTATTACGTAACTCGAATCCAAGGAACTGATTTAGGGGACAAACTACCCTTCAGGGAATAAATAGCTGGAATAGGAAACAATTGGAACAGTGGTTTTAGGGGTACAATGCCAACGCAAAATTATCGATTCTCTTAATTTTAAGGGCGGTGTGTAATAGTGATACGCGAGAAAAAGTGTGTTGGTGTAGTAGAGAAGTGTAACAAATGTCACATGACAAAAGAAGTAACACATGCGGCATACTAGGAACAATAATTAGGATTCATTATTGTACATTTTTCCGTAAACAGGGAATAACCCTTCTACGGAACGTGGGCAATTAACGCAGATCACAAACTGACGCATTTTCGGAAAACTAGAAAAAGTGGAATGGTCTAAAATAGAAGGGATCGGCCGTAGAACTTGTACAAAATTCGTATATAAAACATCTGATTGAGATGAAACCTCGTATCGATCAGAATTCGTTATGATTGAATATGCTCTCGAACTGAGAGTTTGCATCGAGTGGATTTTGAAGGTCGAGCCAGTCCATACTTATTTGGATTGCATTATATTCTAACGGAAATTTTGTTCCCAAAAATTAAGGGTAGTCCAGACCCAAGTCATTTTATTTTTGAAATCAATCTAGGAAAGAGTCGGATCCGACATACAACGACTCTGAAATGAAACGATGAATTTCTAGATCGACCAAGAATCGATTGTAGATGGCGTCATTCTATTTCAGAGTCGTTCTATATCGGATCCGAATCTTTCCGACATTGATTTTGAAAATAAAATGGCTTTGGTCTGAACTACCCTTAAGCAAGGAAAATCTAAATTACGTAATGGTTCATGTATTTCAATACAATCCTAGAATCTTGAAATTTATCTCTATCCATCATTTCAGAGAGATTTTCTTGGGAATTAACGCCGGAGTCCCGGTCCGAATATTTCGACGAATTGAAACTTCCAGTTTGAGAATTTGGAAAACCAGATTGACTAAAATCCATTATATCATCAAGACAATTGGTATTATCTGTATAAAGAACTGGTGCGGAAGGTGATGTGAATAAACGTCGTGAATCCGGTTGTGGCCCGTGTTCCCTTTTTCGCACTCAAAATCTGTGTAACCGACGTTAACTAATTAATAATGCCGTATAAATTATACGGTATAATAATTATCAAAATCACGATTTGGAAGTGATTCCTTGATTGAAAAAGCTCATTAGTAAGATTCGATACTTCTGATGTTATAGTCTCTGTTGATGACGTTAAATCAGAGGATGTCAAACTCATTGCTTGCGATCCTGGTGAATGAACTGTAACCATATTCATCCCACTTGATGAGGGAGAGGATACTGATTGAATACTCAATTCATGAATAATTTTATTTTTCTCTTCGATTGTCTTTCGCATTAATTCCATTTCTTCGCGCATTTTATCAATATTTAGTTCCTGATTGTCGAATTTCACCTAAACAAATCTCTCTCTCTTGAAAAGCGTGGGAACATTTTGGGAGGCATCCGTCGATTAATGTTAAATACCTTGAGTTTTCCAGGTTTTGGTTTGGGTTTTTCTTCTCTGTGATGCTGCATAAGCCTCTCAATCAAAGCTTCTTTCGTTCCAGAGACTGTTAAATTATTTTCACGCAGAATTGCCTTCAATTCTTTCACCTTATACTCTGATATTCTTTCGGGTTCGAATTTCAGAACTAAAATTATTGGTTAGAGAAGGTCATTAATGAAACCATTAGGAATATTACCAGAGGTATTTTCAAGGTGCTCAACGGGCGGCGGAGTTGGAGGCGCCTTGAACTGAATTGGCGGAGGGGAAAAAACTGAATGATTTTCGAATTTTTGAACAAGTTTTTCCACACGAGCTACCGGTCTCATTTTCTGTCGATTTCTTTGTTCAATATCAACCATTGTTTGATCTCCCTAAATATTTTGTTACGGCCACTTTAAATGGACTTTGAGTTATTTACCATTGGAATTGGTGAGGGGGCAATCATGACTGGTTCAGTTTTTATTTCATTATTTAGTCTGATGAATGGCGAATTTCGAACTTGGAACTTTTCTTGGTTGGCAGCTTGAGCCATCATTCCATTTCCTGTTTGGTGTTGAATCCTTGTTGGTAATGATCGTTCAATATGAGATTGAAGTTTATCCATCTAAAAACCATAAAGTTCTACTCAAGCTGATTTGATACAAAGTCGGAATTCCGGACAACTTTGGAGAAAATGCTGCAGCGTGGCGAAATTGCAGCGTTAGTAAAGCTCACCTCGAGTAAAAGCGTTTGTTGTTGTTTTAATCTGTTTTCATAATTCTGGATTACGTTTTTGTTATTTTGATTATTAAAATTTTCTTTTCTTTTTACACTTGGTTCATAAACATGGAATTTAAATTTTGATCGATTTTTAGATTTTTTTATTCGAAGATTTGAATTTGATCGTCGCGGATTCGGGAGTGGACTGAATCATTCAGTGAAAGAGGGTCGAGGTTGGTATAAGTATCGCTTGAGGGATATTGTTAAAAAAATTACGTTTGGGGCTGTGACGGAATATTGAATTTTGATCGAATCTCTGCTACAGAATGTGGCCTTGTGTCGATTGTGGGAGGCGAATGAGCTGCTGGAGAAGAATCATCTGGAACCAAAAAACTTGATACCGATGCTAAAGATACAGGATCATATTTGAACGAAATCCTTTTGCCAAATTACCTGGATTGATAGCGTAAATAGAATCGACTTTATCGTAATGAACATGTCCATTTCGAATAGCATTTTGAACTTGAAGATTGTCAGTTTCCAAAATTCCTTTTTCAATAAGTTCTAAAGGACCAGGTCGATGTGCAAGTTGGTCGCTAAGACGATGAGCCAGTTGAGCTTTTTGAAGTTTTTTCTGTGGCTCAATTATCAATGGGGAAACATTTGATTCTTCGAGAATATGATACTAGAGATTGAATACGATTATGTTTATGCGGTGACACTTGATTATTACCTCTATAAGTGTTTTCTTTTCTGGCCTTTGAGCAATTTTCTTTTTTAGTAGATTTTCAACGCGGGCACGTTCAAGATGCTTCGCTTCTGCATAATAATGAGGAGGTGCATTTCGAGCTTAAAAGTATGGTGTTTGAACGAAACTATTTCGCATTGAACTTACGAGGAAGTATTCCTTGGCTTTGAAGAGTTTGGCAATCTCTTCTGGTCTGTAATTGGCGCTCGAGAGCTGAAAAAAATTAATAAATGTTAATTAAATGCTGCGGACTGACCTATTTTCCTTTCATTCAAAGGAGGCAGTTCAGAATATATATCTGTGCAGTCGGTTGTGCTCGATTCAAAAATATCTTCGAAATTATTATCTGTTAATGGTTCATTTGCAACCACCGATTGATCAATCAGATGATGGTTTGTTGATGATATTGATGACGTCACATTTTGGGAGATGGGTTGGGTTGAAAAATGGCCAAGACCATTCTCAAAGGGTGGTACGACTGCGTCCATTTCGGTCCGATTTATTTCATTTCTAAATTGATTTTAAGTTTGATTGGTTGAAATTCATTGAATTTTGTACATGAATGAACTGGGCGTTGAACACGAGAAGAAGGGATTCGGAGAATAGGACAGACGATTCTCAGATCAGACATGGTTCAACGGACCGCGTTGGACTGGAAAAGCTAAATACAGTCCGAGAAGGAAGAGTTCGGTTCATCAAGTGGCACAAATTATGGCATATTAATGATATCATGGTTTTAGATTTATAATTATAATCCTTCATATTGAACATTTGAACGGAGAGAATCGTTTATCAGTGTTTGAGGTCGCCAGTCCCAGAATTGAGAGTAGACTGCATAGACTATTACGCCAGTTATAAATACTGCAAATAGAACGCCCATTGCAATAGGAAGTGCCAAATCCATTGGTTGGGCTAGAAATAAATCAATAATTGATTATAACTTAAGTGTAAAATCTTACCGAGATATGGTTGAAGTTTGGCAAGAGAACCATTATTCGGGGCAGGAGTGAGTTTAAGAAGATGGCAACAAAGTGGATAAAGGTCAACATTTGGAAACGGAGGGAGGGGATCTTTACGAGTTATGAAATCGGGACCTCGAGCCATAAATATTGGATGCATGTCTTTTGTTGAAGGCACCCATCCATGTTGTCCCTTTAAATATATAGTATTAACAAAGACCAAGGAAGATCCCCGTTTTAGCTTTAAAAGTTGGTAATGGGCTCACCATCAAATGAAAATTATCCCATTGAGTTTTGTTGAAGAGTATCGAATAATGATTTTCGGCATTTAGAACAATATCTGGAATTCTATTATTTTCAGAATAGTGAAGTTCAGTAGGAATATCTTCTCGGTACCAGACGTCCAGAACATCCGGATAACTTTCCTTCCTTATTTTTTGAAGTTTCTAAAGTTTAAAATGATTTCTCTAGATTCTGAGTCTCTGGATTCAGAGTCGGAATCCAAAACTAGAGTCTGGGCTACAAATATGCCTTTATCATTTCTTGAATAATTATACATGCTGATTAATAAATCAATATAATAAAGAAAACGTTTTAAACAATCACTTGCCTCATATAATTCCTCTTTTACTTCTGGAGATTTCGGAAATATAAAAGCGGCGTTTGTCATAAGCTTTGACTCGTTCATGTCCATTAAACTTTCGAAATGTTATTCAATGTTTCTCTTGGATCTCTTCAATGCTCTTTTGATAATATTTTTTAAGCGAGTGACTATTGTGTTCAGTGTATTGTTACTAGTGGGCCATTACTGTATAAATGGTATTGTCAATACCAGTTCGCAATTTCGAGTTCAAGAGAGCAACATTATTCCTTCGAATATCATTTTCATCGTCTTGATCAAGTAAAATCAAATTATCTTCACTTAATGATGCCATCCCATGGTCCGATGTTATAATAACATTTGTATACTCATATAATTCATTTGATTTGAGCTCGCTAAATGATGATTCATTGAAAATTAGCTTACGAATCGTTAACTTAAGTTACGGTGTGGGTTAACTCACCTCATAAGATAGCCAATGACATTATTGAGTTCTTCAAGTTTGGCATCAACTTCTTTACTGTCTGGTCCGAACATGTGACCAGTATGATCAGGTTCTTCGATATAAAGAAGTCCCAAATTCACTTCCGGTTTGTTCAGCCAATCAACAATAGAGTCAACTCTATCGTTATATGGTTTGTGTGAGCTGTAACGATCGAAGTATGTTGGAGTACGGTCTTTTACCTCTGATCCAACCCAGAATTCACAACCCGAGTGGTGACCAGCTTTTTGGTTAGTTATCCACAAAGGTTCCCCGCCCCAAAATGATGTTGTTTCATTCCAACTACTTGGATCAGTGTAATTGAAATGCTAAAAATCCGTTGAAAGTCCGATAGTTTGAAGAATTTTTAAATAACCTGATGTGACGAAGGATCATAGAATTGATTAGCAACAATTCCATGGGTTTCTTCGTATAAACCAGTGACCATTGTCCAGTGATTTGGGAACGTTTTAGTTTGAAACTGATTTGTCATCCACTGAATATTCATATTTCTCTCTACACTCAGTTAAGAAACAATAAACTTATAAGGAGCCATCCGGCATAAAAAAAATGATTCCAGTATTTGTTATTCAAGAATTATTACTCTTGTTTTATGTAAAACGTAAAATGACAGATTAATTCATTGGGTGGGCAAGCCACAAAACATGAAAAAAGGTCATTTTCATAAATAATGATAAATGAAAAGGACTGTTCACCTGTGCACGGACTCCTTCTGAGTAGAATTGAGTAAAATTGCCCATATTTAGTCTTTCGGCACGGTCGAGATAATCCCATCGGAACCCATCCAAAGAAATAAGTAGAAGTTTTGAACTTTCATGACGAGATAGTCCACATTCGACTTTTTTGCATTTAAAATATTTTCATGAAATTATCAAAAATTTGTACTGATATTTTCAAATTTTAAATCGTTTCTGAGCTCCAAACGAAAAATAAATCGAACAATAATCTCATGTTTTGTTGCCCATCTAAATCATTAATTTCTTAAAATATTTGTTCACACCTAAAGCCTTTACTAGGTATAAATAATAGCCTAATTTGTCGTCCCTGTATCCTGATAACAGAGATGATCACGAAAATACAGGATTAGGAACGACGGGTCCATCTCAAATCCAGCTAACAAGTAACAGTTTTAGAGTTTTTCCATTCGTGCACAAAACGCTTGAAGATTTTTGCCACGAGTCTTTTCATCAATCGATCCAATAGCCGAGTAGATAGCATAATCAGCCAACGAAACTGCATCACCACAACAAAACTACAGAAAATAATGCCATGTCATGTCGCTCATTCAAATAAAATACCTTTTTCTTTGCAAAGTGTTGATCCAAAATCTTTGCGTTTGCCATTTTTTCTTTCTTTGGCGAATCAGAATCACCAATAAGATCTGCCAAATCCAAATAATTTTCGATTTCGACATCCTAGGGTGAAAATAAAAATGGTTCAAGGTATTGAAAATATCAACCTGTGGAGGGTAAATGTCCAAAATGCGTCCGATAAAACGAGTAACTGATGAGATTCCGGTCAAACGAGAATTTCCGATAAAGGCAGTCAAATCGTCGGTAGCACATGTATAAATAACGGTAAAGATAATTTGATAATCTGTTAGAAGATCAGCAAAATACTAATCAGAAATAAATAGTCCTCTGACTCAGGAGAGGCTGAGTCATATATTTATCTTGAACCCGTCGTGTACTGATGATCCCGAATTCCTTTACGAGTATCTTTAGTTCCAAGTGGACTGCTTTTAAATAAATCACATTTGGCTCCAGTTGCTGTGGAGTGAACGTGACTCTTTGTCAGGACCTTGAATTGAGAAGACAATTGACGATGTAGACATTCAAGGCCTTTCAAATTCTGTTATAATTGTAATTCTGGCTCATCAAACTTTGAAATTCATAGTTTGAATCAAAAATAAAACTAACCATGAGGTGAGTTCACAGCTGGATTAACATTGACGACAATATCAAGTGGTGCAACTTTTTTGATGAATTTCGATCCAAAATCGGTCTTTTTTGGAGTTTTTGCAAGGACTGATTTGATTGTATTGACTCTAGATTGGAGAGCATCTAATCTTGCCATGACAGCTGATTCGTCGGACATATTATCGGATGTTTGGCTCAATTCGCCAACAGTCTGAATTGGAGCTACGTTGTACATCACTTCATCAAGGATCCAGACCGGTCAAACCATGTACGATAACCAGTCCGTTAAGTTATGTGGTTATCGTGAATATAGATCCCTGACTTTAGCATGTTGTATCGGGTAGTCTTTTAAAAGTGGAGCAATTTTATACATTATCGACGACATTCTACAATACAGACAGAAATCGAATCGGACATTTCAGCAATATAGGACATTTGAATCATCGGAATTTGTATTCTGAACTTAAACACAGTAATAGGCAGTTTATGTGCGTTGACGTTTTCCATAATCCCCACTTGAACCAGCTTCGTTCCAATTTCTTTTCCCTCTTTCTCAAAGTTCAATGAGCTATCGTGACCGGATTAAAAAAAGTTATGCAATAGCGATAAAAGTGTTATTAAACTCTTCCTATTTCCACCACCTCGACCACCGCGTCCGCCGCGATAACCGCCACGACCACGTCCTCCACCACCTCTATTTGATCTTGGATTCCATGGTGTCACAATGGGTGGTGATAATGTTTCTTTAACTTTCTTGATTGCTTCAACCATGCCTGGATCTTTCGTAACATGATATCGATTGGCATAACGGAGATCTGAACTTGGTCAGTAAGGATAACTGCCATATACAGTATCATATATAGTATATATACTCAAGATTACTATTTAACGCCTATTCAGTTCATACCGAAATTTTCATCCTCTGGATTATCGTCTTCAATTGAAGATGGTAGAGATTGATTTGGTTCTTGGTCCTGATTTTGGTCACTTCCTGAGGATTCACTGTCTGACGAATCCGATAAACTCATTCTTAATATTTTTCATTAAATGACTTGTCTTGGAATGACTTCTAGCCGTGTTTGAATGAGTCAGAATATATACACACTAAAGGATTTAGGTCAAGGTTAAATTTATTAAGTTTATAGCTTCCGAGATTTCGCGTAGTTACACTTAACGGATTTATACATGTTGATTAACGGGAAGAAAAATCAAAACACCACATTTTGGTCCTGTTTGAAAGAGCAAAATGTTTCATGGAAAATAGGCTTTTATCTGTAATGATTGACTTACATAAAAAACATACTTTATCGGATGCATCTTCCCGATGGTCATTTGGTCCGAATTTCGCGTGGGACAGTTTAGAATCACCGACCATCGAGAAGGCGCACCCTACTTTATTACTTAAAAATGGCTCATCAGCATAAAGTATCTGTAGCCGAGATGCCATTCGAGTTCTATATATAACCATAAAAGTTACATATAATGATCCACCTGTAACATTTATTTTTATGTATGATAAGACCTAATTAATTTCACGGATTATCAACCTTTATTCATTTCGCCCACGCTACCACCGGTTAGGATCCTGAAACTTTCGGTATGTTCATTTTCGTCGTTATAAACTTGACCCCATCGTAGTTTCTCTTTTGAAAAAAAAATGGACTTGAGTTTGTATTTGGTTGTTTTCTCTTGAATGGATTGGATTGAAATTCCGTTTATGATTCATTGAATGTGATCGAGTACTCGAAACAAAAGTCGAAACATTGTTTTCGGCGCGTCGATTGAGAATGAATCATTAAAAAGTTTGAAGGGCATTCACGTACAGCGAGAAATTAACCCAATTATTTATTTTGAACCCATAAAAAACCATTAACATGGTTCGATTCAGCAAAAACAATGAAAATACAAATATAGACTCGGTTCACATAAGTTTATTTATAGGTGGCATTAAATGAGTTTAGTTTTTGATAAGATTTAGACGGACTCAATTTCATCTTATGTAACAGGTTGCGAACTCTTTTTAGTCTCTTTCCACTGGGTGATTCAAATAGTGAACTTGTATCCGAAGATGCATCCGAAGCGTCTGAACTAATTGAAATTGTAGATTTTGGGACATAATCGTAATGTAACTTTTCGTAGTCACGCAAGGGAAGTTCAGGCGCAACAATTATATCATCATCTCTTGTGTTATCTTCTCTTTCTTCAATACTAGTTTCAGTGCCGTATTCAGTGGACTCTTCACAACGTTTGAGTTTGTAAATCTGCTCCAAGCCCAGACTTCTTCGAATATTTTTCATTTTCGTAAATTCAAATCTTGTGAATCTATAACTTGATTTGAAAGAATTCTATTTGATAATTTCTTGCTTGCGATTTTTCTCTAGCGCCTCCGTTTGCTTAAATCGGATAATGATCACTTTGAAAACCCGTCATTGTATGGAAGATTGATCATGATTCATGAACATCAATTATCGCGAGATTCTCGACATAATTTACGAAGTTATACCCTAGTTCTGTACTATTCGCTACGTCACAATGGTATTTTATGGCTACAAGTCAAATGCAATTATCACCTTGGGTGTCGGTCACACAAGGCCAAAGTTTTGTAAATAGCACTAATAAAATTTTATTTGAGAAATAACCGAAATATTTTGCCTTTTTTCATTCCTTGACTGTTCGAATCTATTCGTATTACGGGGCTAACTAAATTTTGTGACCAAAAGGAGGTAATCACTTGATGTCATATGCATTAAATTTAAATTTGTGACACATTTCGAACCATCAAATTATTTTTAAATTTAACCAAATACAAATAATTTAACCCCTATCCGTGATTTGTGGACAAAAAACCCACATTTTGGGAATATTGTGGAGCGTCATTTGTGGACAAAAAATCCACAAAAAAATTAAAAATCTTGTTTCGTTTCCAAGTTAATAATTTCGTTTCTAAGTTAATAATAATAACGTTTCCGAGTTAATATTGATGTTTCCAAGTTAATAGCGGTGTT